>JAVLUZ010000608.1:12500-46764 GCA_036768485.1 Mermis nigrescens | reverse complement strand
GATCACTCTGTCTGTTCATTAATTATCGATTTTTTGTTTATTGATATTCTGTTGCTGATTTGTGAATATTTTTTGTACTTTTTTGCTTAGTATTTCACCTAATACGCTCCTTCATTTTTTAGGATGGTCAAAATGCATGATTCTAGCGATTTATCTCTTGAAACTAGTGGAAAAATATCAGCATTTCATAAAACTGGATTATCGATACGACAGAGATCGCTAAAATTGAACTCTGAGTATGGAATACGGGTCTCAAAATCGTCGATTTCAAATATTATAAGGAAGGAGAAAGCGAAGGGTACATTATTAGCGAAAAAACGACTTGGCCCAGCTCGTAAAACGACTGGAAGACAGGACCAAAATTTGATTCGTCTAGCACTGAACAATAGGAAACAGTCATTATCTGTTATTTCGCGTGATTTTGAGGGTCAGCATTCCATTAAACTTAGCAAACAAACAATTTCAAGGCGTCTGAGTGAACGGGGACTTAAAATTTATTGTTGTAAGAAAAAACCTTTGCTTTCTGCTAAGAACGTTGCATTACGAAAGGCTTGGGCATCATCTTATAAAAATAAGCCTATTGATTTTTGGCAATCAGTGATTTGGTCTGATGAAAGCCGGTTCTGCCTGGTTTCTGACAGGCCCGAATATTGTATCCGACGAACAAGAGAAGCTTTCAAGGCAGAATGCTTGACTAAAACTGTCAAGAACACTGATGGTATTATGGTTTGGGCATGTTTTAGCTATAACGGCGTCGGAAAAATTGCTTGGATCGATAAATTAAATATTGATTCACGTCTTTACTGCAAATTGCAAATAAACTTCATCCTAATGGTCAATACGTCTTCCAACAGGACAATGCCCCCTGCCATTGCTCAAAAATGACGCTAAATTACTTTAGATCGACATCGATACCACTGATTGGCCTGCACAGTCCCCCGATTTAAACCCTATCGAAAATTTGTGGGATTATATTGACCGCCAAGTTCACAAAAAGCTTGTTCGAAACAAAGAAGAGCTTTGGAAAGAAGTTGTGGCCGCTTGGAACTCAGTGCCAATCGAATTTTTGCAAAAGCTGGTTACAAGCTTACCTAATGGATTGGATCAAGTGATTAAGAACAAAGGTGGCTCAAGTCGATACTGATTCTTTTGTATTTGCTGCATTGTCTATTATTACTTTTGTCATTTTGTGTTGTGTAGTGCTTATTAAGTTGGCATATAGTGCATATAAACATCAAATTTACAAAAAATTTGTAAAAATGACAAGTGTCCAAAATTCTATGGAGCGTAGTACATTGGCTTCAAAAAATTGCGAAAAAAACAAAAAAAATTTCAAAAATTGAATTCTGGGGGAGGGGGTATTTTGATTTCTGGAGGGTGGAGATATTTTGGTTTTCTCTCGGGGGGAGGTTGCATACTTCTAACCCCCCACGCTCAGGTGTGGTGCCAAGCCGATAGAAAAAAGGGTAAAAAATGAATAATAATTATGAAAAAAGAAAGAAAAGTTAGCTGCATGCGGCCAGTAACAAAATTAATCAAAAATTTGAAAATAGAGTCTTTAGAAACGATTAGGATAGCTTTAGTGCTTGGGAATAGTTTGTAAAATAATCAAAGCCCAAAAATCCGGTTAGTGTCAGGAATGGAGCCTACTTCCGCGGGCTAATTTTAAAGAACCGGCAACTTGTTTATTTGTTTCTTAGGAGTAAGTGTGATGAATCGCGAATTGAAGCAGGTTTTATACACAGTCCCTCGATTTTTAAATGGCAAAAATAGCGAAAAACAAAGAATAATTAACACATTAAAGAAAACAGCAAATCATCGTAGATAATGTATAGTAATCAAAAAATACGGACCAATACGGAAGAAAAATCAGAAATAAGTGTAAATTCGATGAAAAGTATTCGAAGAGGCCGTTTTCTTTTCGAATTAATTGCACGCCATGTTTTTTGAAGAAAAGCGAAAATTTGGCGATTTCCTAATCTCTTAACAAAGGAAAATGAGCAGCGATAACGATATTTTTATTTGGAATTCGATGTGTTCACATTTCAGTCAGGTTTTCAAAGGCTCAATTGTACTAATAGTAGATTTCGGTTTAATGATATCGTAACTAGTTTTTAATCAAAAATGAGAAAATTGATCCAAAACGGAGCTTTGCTTCTTGAGTGAAATTTTGATTTAAATAGGAAGAACTTCAAATTGATTATTAAGCATAATTAATTGTACATTTTAAACTGCGGTTTAAACTTAATGAGTATTCGTTAAAAATTACAAAAAATTTCAACTTATTTTCGGTTCCTGTGGATCCCTTACATAAAGAGCAGAAACTTTTGCCCTTTTTACACAGCTTGTGCCTTGGACTAAATACAAAAAAATTTATCAAAAAAAAGTACCCTGGACCACCAAAACAAGCGTCTGATTGACCTAATATACCCAAAATTGCATATAAAAACAGTGCATTGCATAAGCACAGCCTTATTTTTCGTAATTTTTAACGAATACTTATTAAGTTTAAACCACAGTGTAAAAGTGTAAAGCAAAGCGTATAACAATTTTTTGCATGCAGCTAATAGGAAATTTTTTTCTATCGATTGGTAGCTGTTTCAACGAATGATATTGATTATTCGTTTAGAAAAGTCTGTGCTCGTGCAATGCACTGTTTTTATATGCAAATTTCGGTATAATGGGTCAATCGGACGCTTGTTTTGGTAGTTCAAGGTACTTTTTATTTTACTAAAATTTTTTCATGTTTAGACTAAGGGATAAGCTGTGTAAAGAGGGCAAGCTTATTTTTGCTTTTTCGTGTAACAGACCCACAGGAACCGTAAATATGTTAAAAGTTTTCTAATTTTTAAGGAATATGTATTAAGTTTAAACTGCAGTGTAAGGAATAAAGTAATGTGTATAACAAATTTTTTGTATTCAGCTGATGCGAAATTTTTTTTCTATCAATTGGTAGCTGTTTTAACGAATAATATTAAGTATTCGTTGATCTTATTTAATATTATTATTTAAATATTATTACTGTTTTTATATGAAAATTTGGGTATTTTGGGTCAATCGGACGCTTGTTTTGGTAGTCCAGGGTACTTTTTTTGGATAAAATTTTTTTTATATTTAGTCCAAGGCACAAACTGTGTAAAAAGGGCAAAAGTTTTTGCTTTTCATGTAAGGGACCCGCAGGAATCGAAAATAAGTTAAAATTTTTTGTAATTTTTACCAAATGCTTATGAAGTTTACAAACCCCCCACGCCCATGTGTGCTTAAAATCTACTTCACGTGTAAAAAAATTCTTGGTAGGACAAAAAGGGATAAAAGGGTTAGAAATTTCTTAAAGAATTCGGCGGCGCTGGAAAGTTTGTCTGTTCTGTATGATGTAAAGGTATAAATTTAATTTAAAGAGCAAAGGCGTCAAAATTTGCTGGTGCATGGCTCCGCCGGTTACAGTTGTTTCTCTTTTTAAAGCTCCAGCATTGCGTTTAAAAGCCTGAATCAGTCAAAATATTCTAGTGCTTCATATTAAGTTATTAATGCGCAGTTTTCCTGTTAGAAGCCTGAACTTACGGCATTATGTCAAAATTGTTTTGCACAAATTCGATAATTTTCTGCTTTGTCAGACTGTCAGTATTCACGGGGCTACAAAATGTTAACGGCGGTAAAAATGATTTAAGTTTTGGGCATTTTGAGTCACTCATGATTTCGAACTGTTTGACTATAAAAAGGCCGTAAATTCTACACGAAAACGGTAAAAAAATTAAAAAATTTCGGTGATTTCCGCCGCTTCAAACTTTTTGTATTGTTGATCGTCAGAAACCCATAAATCAGCAAGGCTACACAACTAATGGTCGAAAAACTCAATTTTACAATACATCGTGCCACTGTAACACATCAAAGCATTCGATGCAAAAGTAGTCTTCAAAAATTTTTGTGCATGCCCCCTCCGAACCAATATCCTGGCTACGCCTTTGAAATCTATTTTAATCTGCAGCTGTCGACTCTAGCTACGTATTCACTGTTCACAACGGTACAAAAGAAAAATTTTGTAGAAATTTATTTTGAAATGCAGCTGTCGACTCAAACTATGATTCCGAACAAAATATTATTGAAATTTAAATGGTCACTGGCATCTAGTTATTGACACTACGATAAAAATAGGTCCAACTCAAGCTAAGTTTCATTATTCAGAGAAGTACAAAAAGAAAAATTATATAGAAATCTTACTGGCACAATAGTGTAAAGATTTTCAGCTGCTTTTGAAAAGACAGCCCATAATTCCATGCTTTTAAAAAAGTATAAAAAAGCATGAAGGATTGAGGACTTTCATCATTTAACTCCTCTTTGCTATCATCACCTACGATGGGCAGGAATAGGAAGACGCCAAAGAAACTCAACGACAACGACCAACCCAGGAACGATCATCTGCAAGTTTGAGTATTTTTCTGTTTTGTGCTCTTCGTACAGTCTTGCGCTGCCGACCTTTATGTTTGCACAACGTCTTGAAAAAAACATTAACCTTATGCTTAAGCTCTTTTGAATGCATCAGTCAAACATATTATGCGTTTTTGAAATCGTTTCAGTTGTGCTTCATTTCTCGCGCCTGTTTTGACAATTTTTCCCGTCGTAAAAATAAGGGCAGAGGGTGGGCCACCTGAAAATCGTATTTTCGAACCGGGGAATAATTCTTGTTCGTATTCAGCAAATTTTTTGTATGTTTGTGCTGAGGCTCATAAATTTCGGTTTACGGACAATTGTGGGTTCGAAGCGATGTACGTAAGCTGAGAGAAGCAGGTAGGCGCTGCTTAAACAAAAAAACCTTGACGGATATGTGTCGAATGTTCGCTAAGGCAAAAGATGTCGCTAAGCCAAAAACGCTATATAAGACTGATGCAGAAGCGGACTCCAAGATGCGGGACGAAAGTTTGCAAAAAACAGACGAAACACTGAGCGATTTTACTGTTTTAATCCAGTTTTTATAGTTTTCGGAGCCATGCAGTCTGGTGAGTAAAAGGGATTAAAAGAAACCTCAAACTTTTGCCATTCAAATGGAAAACACTTTGCTTATTTTCAATTTAAGCGTATTTTGCAAGATGCTCGCTCGCATTTCATAGGTCTTGTGATATAAACGTTGCCCTTTTGACCTCTTTTAACCTCCCGCTTCCGCTATACTTTTTACACTTTCTTTAAACATGCCGCTTTCTGTCTCAATTCCATTCTTGTGCATACTTCTACGCTTAATGTATTTGCGCACAGTTACGTGCTAAAAGTTTCACATCTCTCAGCACACCTCATTTGCAAATTTATATATTATTTTGTTGAATTGGTGTATAAACAGCGGATTTGGACTTGGTTCAGTTTTTGGTTACCAGCCGCTCTTTCTGGCTTTCAAATCGCTTAGATCAACTTTGAAGTTGGTCTGGGAATCTATTCTTAATCCCTATTTTGAAGCCATTTCGTATATGATTCGCATAACGTAACCATATATTTTCTTCTTTTATGTCGCCACATATTCATCACGTCGCCGTGCCTGTTCCTCAGCTAAAGCATAATACATTATAAACGTAATGTACAATTTTCACGCATTATCATAAAATAAAACATAAGAGTAGTAAGCCCTGTTTCCCTAGGGTGCAATGTTATAACATAGCCTGTGTGGGCTCAGAATCTGCTCCCTGGCTTTTCACAGGGAGCAATGCTTTAGCATAGGCTGTGTTGTAGCATGGCAGCCTGCCCGGGGAGGGGCGCGTCCATCCCAGGGGCAGGGGTCCAGGACCAGAGGAGAGGAAATTTCCATGGGTAACCCCGGGTGTTATTACCCAGGGGGTTATTAACCCTGGGGTAATTTTTGAAGAGGCGTAAGTCAAGAACCAGCGGTCGGATCGGGCTCAAATTTTAAGTATATACTATGTACAAAATTTTAGCGCGCAGCCTACAGTATACCAGCATTAGTTTACACTCTTGCATAAATCAAGAACCAATGCTTGGACTTTGTCAAATTTTCAGGAAATGATGTATATAGGCGAGGCATGCTGCGCACAGAATTTCAGCGCGCAGCCTACAGTATACCAATTTACTTTACACTTTCTCATATAGCACTGTATCTCAAGGACTATAGGGCGGATTTAGCTCAAACTTTCAGGGTAAGATATGTAAATTGTTGCTGCGCTATGTACAAAATTTTAGCGCGCAGTCTACAGTATACCAGCATAAGTTTAAACTTTTGCATAAATCAAGGACTCAATGCTTGGATTTTGTTCAAATTTTTAGGAAAGGATGTATAGACATTAGCTGTGCTATGTACCGAATTTCAGCGTGCAACGTACAGTATATCAATTTTTTACAATGCTCCCAAGAAAAATTGTGTGCACGCGCTTAGGCAGGGGTCCAGAGTCAGATAGGGGACACTCCCGCCACTTTACACTGTATGATTTTCGCCGATCTACGTCAAACACTCATTGATTGATCGATCGTGAAAGTATGCATAATATTCTTTTGTTTGCTCGCTGAAATGTTGCCACAGATTAGCTACGGTAGGCAAATCACGAAAAGTAAAACATTGTTTGACAAGTTTGGAAAAATTGCTGATAGCCTCAGCATCATTTTCTACTAAACTTTGTTTGTACTTAGCATTGAGCTTAGACCAAAAGTATCTGCCTAAGGCAAAGGTGGATACGCTGTTCAGGCGAAGTAGGTGTGATAATAAAATGTTTATAGCCGATACCTGAAATGCATTTTAACAATTGTTTTGCCAAATTCAAAAGGCACGGGTTTATCTTGATCACTTTTAATGTTCACTTCAATGGTATTGAATGATGTTTTGAGCACAGGTATATAATGTGGACTAATATATGCGTGATTAACAATATCCATATATTTTCCTTCTATATTCACAACCTGCAGAAGCGGTGCAAAAACATTTCCAACGATTTGAGGCTCAACTATATCGCAATATTTGTAAAAGTTGTGCATTCCACCTAGCATGTCGGGTGAATGGTGCGCAACTATGTTTAATTCTTTTTTCACAGTATAATCTATATTGCTAAGCTGGCTCTCTAGAAATCCTAGCATATACATTAAATGCTTTGTCAGCTTTACACTTTGAATATATTCAGTATTGATTGTTAAGTTACAAAATTTCCGATTTTCATCATACTTTATGCCAAAATATTGCATGTAATCAAATTTGTCTATTTGGCTAACCGTTTTTATTCCATTCCTCATGGTTTGGATGAGGTCATGTATATTTAAATATCTTGCTCGAGGAATTAGCAATTTTTGTCATTTTTCTGCATTCTCTGTATGCCAGTGTATGTATAGCCTACAAAATTTGTCAGCAATCCTGGAGCAATGCCATATTAAATGAAGATTATCCAAACATCGCAAGAAATTTTCCAAATTTTACAAAAAATTTCCCAAACTTAACAAAAAATATTCCGAACTTAGCGAAATTCCTATGCTTAAGCAAGCAAAATTTATTCCAAACTTTACAAAAAATATTATAAACTTTACAAAAAATATTCTACCCTTTACAAAAAATATTCCAAACTTTACAAAAAATATTTTAAATTTACAAAAAAATTACAGACTTTACAAAAATTGTTGAAACTTTACAAAAGAATTTTGAAACTTTAAAAATTTTTAGATCAATACTGATGACACAGATGAAGTTATGTATTCATCAATCGCTTATGTGTGAAGGTTTGAGAAGTAAACCCTAGCCTCAGGGCTTAAGAATTCCCACAAGTTAAACAGTAGGTATAGATCGCCCTTTTCTCGTCGTGTTAATGCATTATATACTAAAAGTGATGATTTAAAGGTGAAACCTCATATGTTTGCAGGTTTGGCGAATATAGGGGTCCGCATTAATCTTTGCAGATTTTATCAACTGACGATAAGGAAATGAATGTATGAAGTAGAACAGATTCATGGATTAGTCTACAAATTTCGCAATGTGACATTTATAGTGTTAACAAGCGGAAAATTGATCCTTACAGGTGCAAAACAGGAGCATGCCTGAGAAATGCAGATTAGATACATAATATTTCAAACTTTACAAAAAATATTTCAAACTTTACAAAAATATTCCAAACTTTACAAAAAATATTCCAAACTTTACAAAAAATATTCCAAACTTTACAAAAAATATTCCAAATTTTACAAAAAATATTCCAAACTTTACAAAAAATATTCCAAACTTTGCAAATTTTTAGATCAATACTGATGACATGTATGAAGTTATGTGTTCATCAATGATTTTTGTATTGAGGTTCGCAAAGTAAAACCTAGCCTCAGGGCTTAAAAATTCCCACAAGTTAAACAGCAGGCAAAGATCGCCCTTTTTCAGGCCTTTTCTGATAAACTTTGAGAAACTCAAAATAGCATGATCATCAAATTTGAGCAATGTTTGCCTATACTGGTTGCTCATTTTTGGCCAAAAATAATCACCAATGGCATCATTAGACAAATGTGCGTATTGTGATAAACGATGTAGAATATGATTGAAAAAACACTGACCAATAGACTCCATTTTTGATCTTAAGATTTAACTTACTATTTATAGCTTTACAATATCAGAAACCCACGAGTCGAATTTAGGCGGGTAGTCTCTCCAGCGCACCAAATAAATCAGTTTTCTTGCCTTTTTTACGAATTTTTATAATTTTTTTCAATCACGAATAAATCATCTGATTTTGAAATAATTTTCTGCAGCTCGGTTTCGTAGAAAATACCCCCTAATTTTTCCCCCTTTTGATCTTCGAGAGTATAAACGGGTGGTGTGCGAGTGAACCTCTCCTTAACAATGAAATATTCTTCGGTCCAGTTGGGCCAGAACCTTTTTTTGAATGTGCGTTTCACTTTACTTATACGAACTTTATCACCAATATTAAATTTAAAAACAACGTTCGGTTTATCAATTCTGAATGCTTTGTTTAAAATTTCTCTTTCGTTTTTATAGGTAACGTTAGCGGGGGATGTACCAATGGTCCTATGAAAAGAATTATTATAATTTTTAAGCAAATCGGGCAAAATGTCAATATACTTAAATGTATTCTTTTTAGTGAAATATCGCCACATGCGTTCCTTAAGCGTACGATTAAACCGCTCAACAATACTAGCTTTCATTTCGCTTTTTGTTGTGAAAAAGTCAATAAATTGAGATTTCGAAAATTGCTGAGATTCCTTGTTTGTAAACTCAGTTCCCTCATCCGTTTGCAGTTTATATGGTTTACGACCCAACAATTTGAAAATTTTCTGAAAAGATGCGATATTTTCTTTACCAGTTTTTGATTTAGAGTGGCACTGCCCATGCATACTTTGAGAAAATATCAATACAATTGAGTAGGTACTTAAAATTATGATTGTGGTCGGCTAACAATTGCAGATCAACGAAATCCGCTTGCCACTGCTCATCAACCCCACTAACGATTACCTTGTTACGCGAATAATGTTTCTTTGCAGGTTTGTGTAGTGTATATGTGGGTTGCTTTTCCAGCCATGCTTTTACCTTTTCAAATTTTGCTGCTGGACATATATTTTTCACTCGAGCAAAAAGTTGATTTGCCCCCGTATACCCAGTTTGAGGGTCATAGTAGTGTATATGTGGTAGTGTATATATATTAGTAATGTATATATATATATATATATATATATATATATATATTTAATTTTGTCAACAATTTATCCATTTTTACATTTTTCATTTTATTTTCTAATATTTATGCTCTTATTGGCCGATCAAACGGATTGTTTCCGGCTCCCACCACGTGGAGGTTAAGAGCAACGGGAGCCTGCGTTTTTAGAAAACGCACATTTTACTGTAAATTTACAACACACAATTTACTTGCTGCAAAATACAGTTATCATACATGTTTTCCCACATGTCCTTTCCATTTTGATCCAAAAGCCGCATACAAGCCGCACAAAGAATCAACATCTTTGTCTAAAATGGCTGCTTTCAGTCTCAATGCAAAAATCCAAAATGCTTCGCGTTTATGAATTTCAGCGCTGTTCCTCATTGAATGCATCGCTCATGTATCCCCAGAAACAGGAGCCTGTACTCTGAACATCTCTGACGCTCAAGTAGCCGATTGTTAGCTTTTTCAATAAGCTTTCAGATAAAATGATGGTACGCTAGTTCACCGGGTGAAGACATGCTTTCTTTTAATTAGCTGCATATATAATATACCTATACCATATTTTATCAGGGATTATAGAGTATATGAATACACTATGCAAAATTATCATGTTTTTTGTGTTTTGAAGTAATTTTTACCAAATATACCTGAAGTTTTAACTAACAATAATAGAACATTGCATGACATTTGGAAATTCGGGCAAGTTAATTCACAGGAAACTTCTGTCTCTTTGATAGAGGAACTCCAAGACTTCAGTACTTTCCAACTATTTTCTACATATTTTTACCTTCCTACAGAAGATTCCTATCAAAAATCCAGGATACTACGATATTAATAGAGAGGGTACATGGTTTATAACTTTGATATATGCAGCTTCTGATGGATTTCCTAACAGCTTCTGAGGTATAAGCCAATGAAATAATAACATAAAAATATAATTATATTCAGCTAATGCTTAAGTTTAAGAAAGATAGCTTTTTGACAGGTTTTGTTTAGCATTTTAAGACTGTAATCTTCCTGAGAAAGGAGCAATGGCCGAAAAACTCTTCTGTACCAGTGTTATAAGTACAATGCATCAGCTTGCGGGTAAAATGGAATTGCCGGCTTTTTTTAGTACTTAAGTAAAAACTTAGAAAAAGCAATCCAACAAGTCAAAATGGCTCTTTATCTGAAATAAGGTACAATTTATGCTCTGAGGAGCGCCCCATTTGGTTAAATCCTGCACTGCTAACTCGTGCAGCACACGCTATCACAATAAAGTGTGGAATTTGAATAGTTTTGTGTATACAATATGAATATTTCTGGCATATTTAGTGTGTGCTTCTGTTCAGATGCCTAACAGTATACGTATTATGTTTATCTCTACAACTTGCCTTATTAACTTAGGCAATAAAAACAAGGATTTTTGGATGCAATATGGGCAAACATACCCCTTTAATTGTGGCTAAATTCGGATATCATAACATTTATAAAACTTTCTTATGACTTTTACAAGCTTTGTTTTAAATTTTATAAATTTTATTCCGACTTCCACAAAAAATATTCCAAATCTTACAAAAAATGATCCAAACTTTACAAAAAATTTTCCAAACTTTATAAAAAAAAATTCCAAACTTTCCAAAAAAATTTCCAAAGTTTACAAAAAAATTTCCAAACTCTGCAAAAGTCCTATGCTTAAGCACACACCAAATGTGCCATAAATACTCATATTGTATAGACAAAACTATTCAATCCCACACTTTATTGTGATAGCGTGTGCTGCACGAGTTAGCAGTGCGGGATTCACCCAAATGGGGCGCTCCTCAGAGCCCAAATTGTACCTTATTTCAGAATAAAGAGCCATTTGACTTGTTGGATTGCTTTTCTAAGTTTTTACATAAGTACTAAAAAAAGCCGACAATTCCAATTTACCCGCAAGCTGATGCATTGTATGTATAACACTAGTACAGAAGAGTTTTTCGGTCATTGCTCCAGTCCCAGAAAGATTACAGTGTTAAAATGCAAAAAAACCTTTCAAAAAAGCTATATTTCTTAAACTTAAGCAATAGCTGAATATAATTATATTTTTATATTATTATTTCATTGGCTTATACCTCAGAAGCTGTTAGGAAATCCATCAGAAGCTGCATATATCAAAGTTATAAACCATGTCCAATCTCTATTAATATCAAAGTATCCTTGATTTTTTATAGAAATCTTCTGTAGGAGGGTTAGAGTATGTAGAAAATAGTTAGAAAGTACTGAAGTCTTGGAGTTCCTCTATCAGAGCGGGTGGAAGTTTGCTGTGAATTAACTTGCCTGAATTTTCAAATTTCATGCAATGTTCTATAATTTTTAGTTAAAACTTGGGGTATATTTGTCAAAAATTACTTCAAAACACAAAAAAACATGATGATTTTGCATAGTCTATTTATATATTCTACAATCTCTGATAAAATATGACTAAATTTTACGTGATTCATTTGATCACACGGTGTTTGAAGAAGTATATGATAGGCTGAAGCAAACCATACATAAATATCAATGAAATTCCATGGCTATGAGACAAACACCAAGCCATGTGTGTATGTGCAGAAAATACATGCAATTTTCCCAAATTTGAATCTAATTAATCATTTTATACTGCGAGAAACATGACTATATTCAAGTAGATCATATCGGGATTTTGACCATTGTTGAATTTTTGTCATTTTTCTGCATTCTCAATGTATACTAGTGTATATATAGCTTACAAAATTATGTCAGCAATCCTGGAGCAATGCCATATTAAATGAAGATTATCCAAACTTTGCAAGAAAATATCCAAATTTTACAAAAAATTTCCCAAGTTCAACAAAAAATATTCCAAACTTAGTAGAATTCCTATGCTTAAGCATGTAAAATTTATTCAAAACTTTACAAAAATATTCCAAACTTTACAAAAATATTTTAAATTTGCAAAAAATATTACAGACTTTACAAAAAATTGTTGAAACTATACAAAAAATTTTGAAACATATCAAATTCTTAGATCAATACTGTGACAAAGATGAAGTTATGTATTCATCAATCACTTCTGTGTGGACGTTTGCAAAGTAAAACCTAGCCTCAGGGCTTAAAATTCCACCCCCTCCTCTAGTTAAACAGCAGGCATAGATCGCCCTTTTCCAGGCGTGTTAATGCATTAAATGCTAAAAGTTAAAGGTGAAACCTCATATGTTTGCAGTTTTGGCAAATTTAGGGTTCCGGATAAATTTTGTAAATTTTATGAGCTGGTGAAAAGAAAATGCATGTATGAAGTAGAACTGTTTCATGGATTAGTGTACAAATTTCGCAATGTAACATTTATATTGTTCACAAGCGGAAAAATTAATCCAAACAGGTGCAAAACAGGCGCATGAGTTGCACAGAGCATATAAAATTGTTTCAACAATGCTTGATAAATGCAGATTAGATACATAATATTTCAAACTTTACAAAAAATGTTCCGAACTTTACAAAAACATTCCAAACTTTACAAAAAATATTCCAAACAGTACGAAAAATATTCCAAGCTTTGCAAAAGTACTATGCTTAAGCATGTAAAATTTATTCCAAATTTTACAAAAAATATTCCAAACTTTACAAAGCATGATTTGAGTAAATCAGTCATTAGATATAAACGGTAATATGCCACATTAATGACATGAGTCAAAGAACGCGGAAAACAATATTGTCCTAAACATCAGCATTTCCTTAACAAGACAATCTTACCTTATTTGAATGGATCAAAGGTTTTCATCATAGACTTTGCGCAACTTTTGGGTTTTGAAAAACACATACTCTCAGATCCGAAATTCTTATGTTACATGGAGCATTTCAAAAACATAAACTTCTGCAACGCTCTGAAACTAAAGTTAATTTTCAGTGTATATTCTACACAACTACTGATTTAAAGAAAACGTACAGTCAGACCTGTAATCCTGACCTCGTGGAACATATTGATAAAAATTCACGTTTTGCAACACTCTTAAAATAAAAGTACTTTCGAGCTTATTCAATTGTCTACACTTTGAAAAAGCCATACTAAACAGAATGCAAAACTAAGATGAAAAAATTTAATGTCAGATTATTTCAAAAATTTTTCAAAAAGTTATAACGTGACAGCAAAACAGTAAACGCTCTTTACCCACCAAGTATTGATTTACATAAAAAACAAAAATCTTTTTTTTGTTTTTTGAATATTTTTTCAGATAGTTGTCGTTATAGCTGTATGGGGCTCATATCTTAGGAGTACCCAAGTATATTATAGGTAAGCGCTAACGCGCTACCCATGATTTATAAAAATGAACTAACTTTGGTTGTATCCTGGTTGCTGAACATCGGTCGAAATAGGAATAGCATAAGGGCACCTCTAACCACTAGATTATCCATGCACAATTTCTTCTCTGAGAGCGAGCCGCTTGACCTCGCCTGTCACCCAAGGTCGAACTTCTGAAACATTTTTCAATTCTGAGGTCTATTTAATCAGCTAGCATATCATTCTTACAGATGGGTGTTGGGTGTTGGGTAATGTTAGGAAGACCCCCAGAAAATCCAAAATACTTTAACAATAGACCTACAGAATTAACTTTTTAGTATGCGTTTCAATTTTTCTTACTTTTGTCCCATACAGACCTCTTCCGATGGACATTGTCATTATTCAAAAATCAACATTAAAGAGAACAATTATAGCTCCATCACGTTGTCTGACCATGTCAGATGGGGCAAACGACCTGGATAAAGAAGACATGAATTTTTACTCAAGTAAAAGTTTTACTTCAGTAAAACATGCCATCAGGAACGACTTCACTCCTACAATTTCACCATAAGTCGATTTTTCATCAAATTCTCTATCCCTACTGACAAGGTTAGGATTGAAAATAAAAATATGAAATATACACATACTTGTGTTTGTTTGCCGATAATAATTCTAAGATGTGTTTCAAAATGAGTCGAAAGTACGACCAAAAAAAGCTGAACATTACGCGTTTTAGCTAATTATTTGAAATTATATCTGCAAAGTCATATACTATACGATGCTGCTGATAGTACCCACTGTTCAATGTTAGCTGATCACATACAGAAAGATAAGGAGGTTATGGAGAAAGTATAAGATTAGGGCCATAAAGCGAATAAAACTCGAAATTTTCCGAAAAAGTCCATAAAATCACCAAAAATCAGTAAATCATATCATTTATTATAAAACTTACGTTAACTTTGTATCATTGCTTGATATGTATCGCGTACAAATTTCGCTCATATCCTTCATTGACTCCACAGATTAATGGTTAGTTGAGTGGTTGATAACCACACACGGGCGTGGGGGAGTTTGAGAGGGGTTTTTACTCCCCAGAAGTTGTAAACACCCAGATTACTGTTCTATTTTTTAATAACATTTTCGGCAATTTTACCCACCCTGATCCCCCAGAACTTTCTTGTTGCCCATGTACGGTGATAACGCCACACCATGCATCTTACGCTGTTACGTTCATTGGGAAAATTTCACTTCCACAAAGAATCATTGAAATTAACGGACACTGCAGTTCCTGCCATTGCAACGCACATAATAAAATTTATAATAATAATAATAATAATAATAATAATAATAATAATAATAATAATAATAATAATAATAATAATTATTATTATAATAATAATAAATTAAAATTATTATAAATATTATTAATAATAAAATTTTAATAAGAATAATAAAATTCCAAATGTAAGCCCCGACCATTCCTCTCTTGACGCCTATTAGTGCACGCATGATAATCTAGATTAATGAACACCATATATGATTTGGGAGGGGAGGTCTTGGGATGAGGTTTCAACCCCTCCCAGAAAAATTTGTTTTTCATAATCTTGAAAAGGGACGACTATTTTCCGATTAATTTTCTCATTGAAATCAATTTTTTTCAAATTCTGAATTCCCTAGACTTAGGATATCGGCATAGTAGTACCCCCAACTTCCTCGTGGTAAATACGTCCACCAATTCTAATAATTAAGACAGAAAAGAACAGACCATCAGCATCCTGTCTTTTGCATGCCCACATTTTATAACGAACTTAGTGTATTAATAAGGATTAAAAGTTCGCTCGAATATCGTGAATGCCGGCACAAAGTAAGTAGGTGATTACGTCGAAGCATTTGACATTTGACGCATGATTTGACGAAATTTCATTGAATTTCATCGACAAAAAGATAATATAAAATTTAGATGAAATCCTTACGTGAGTAATTATATAAGCTAAAGTACTATAATAAGTAGGTAGGTACCAAACAAGCATGAGATTTATAAACAAAAATTAGACCCACGGTTCTTCCATCTTCTGCTTTGTAACGGAAGATGATCGAACGCTCTTTCAAAGCTGATGTTGTGTCCAATGCTTCGTTCTGGTCCACTTCTATAACGTCAAACCGAGCCGCGTCGATTTTTACATCAATCATCGATGGAAAAATTACTTTCGCTGAGCGATCTGAATCAATATTTCTTTTGCCTTGAGGACTGAAATAGAGAAGCACTCAAAATCATAAATTTCAGAGAAGATGAATTATCAGTCATCCACAAGATGCAGATTAATTTGTGTAAATAATTTAAATATAGTAGTAATGCTCTAAGAACTACTAGTTATTCTGACTTAGTTGCAATTTGTGGCTATGCTTAGCGGAGACAATCTAGCGAGATGACGCCGTTGAAACTGAGGTAAAATTCCGTTCTTAAAAATTAGATGCTAATAGCAAAAAATAAATCTATAAACAATTAGAATTTTCTTTTTGATTCTGGTATTCGTTCGCACTTAATCTTCGATTTATTCGATAAAGCATCCGAAAATATGAAATTTGCCGTTATTGAAATCCTACTTTGCATAATTATATGCACCTGTGGTTTAAAGTCGCCGGATATTATTCTTAGGTAGAACGATATAGGCAGTACCTTTTTATTTTATTTTACAAGTGTTTTTAAAAATACTTGTCCATCTATATAATGAGGTACATGTACATACCTACATCCCTACATAATAACTACAAACAGGGCCGTATTCAAGGGGGGATAGGAGATGGCCCCACCCCCTTGGCCGATAAAGAAAATTTTCAAAGTTACGCACGGAAAAATGGAAAAATCGCATTTGTCTATCGTAAAATCTTGAAATTTTAGGCGCTTCGCTCCGGATGTCAAGTAAACAATTATTTTTTTGTTTTTTGCGACCCGTCCCATCAAATTATCCGAGATATAGACCAATTTATGTTGACTCCGCCCCCTCTTCATTGTCCGGATGTTGGATAGGAGCGTCCATAAAAATTATGAATTTCTGTATTCTGAATTGAGAGAACTTTGAGACTAAAGAGGCATCTGTTGTCTATGGTCTGTTTCACATGAGTTTGAACATGAATTTCAAGAATTTTTTCGAAATCAAGCCGACGGATTACGGTAACTTTATATTTATATATCTAATCAATGCTATAATCACAATCTGTCAGCGTATTGTCAAAAACTAGATTTAAAAAAATTTATGCCCAAACTTGAGTGAAACAGACTATAATACTATTTTACTATTTATTTCTATTTATTATCTCTGTATAATCTATTTTTATATTCTATTCCACATATAGTATTTCTATTTATATTCCACCTTTAATCTTTATCATATGAGATACAAAAAATTAATGTATAGAACGGTGGTCGCTCTAGACTCAGTTTTGCTCAGGGCCGTTAAAGGTTAAGGTTTTATAGATTACAAATTCAAAGTAGTTGGCACCGTCATATACATATAGGGTGGGAGGCGCAAAATGAAAATCAAACGCCCTTATCAAAAGTGCTTTGTACTGGCTAAAAACGGGCATTTCTCATACTATTTTAGCATTCGTACTACTTCTAAGTAGAACGCTTACACTTTCGAAAATCGTTTGCGATAGCTGAGTAAGAGAGACAGCACGGTCAACCGTGGTCCCGGGTCCGAAGTCCCAGCCGCAGCTAAATTTCACAGTTACTGTTATTTTAACTCATAAAGCTCTTAACGCCTCCAGCCCGGCCATGATGTGCATTTATTTATGTCTCTTGAGCCGTGGTCCTCAGCCTGTAAGTAATTTTAGCGCGATGGCGCTACCTAAAATATACTTGGCCATCCTTTTTCTTATATGTTTATCACAGCGAGTGCGAAATTTGTGTCCCCCTCACAGTAACAACGGCACACACCTTGGAGGTGCGGTTTTTTTAATCTATGGATAATTTAAAAATTCAATGCGGTCCTTTTTTTGTTTACACTCAATACCGAGTTAGCAATGAGTGTGTAAAGTGTAAAGCGAAAAACCAAATATTTGCGGAGGGCCAATTTTTTTAAAAAATGCTGTGTCCGAGTTGTAGATTACGAATCTGACCCTAGAATTTCTTTACACTCAATGGTTGTTGCACAAAAGTGTAAAGTATACGGGTTTCTTACTCTTTGCGTGTCTTCAGCTTATCTAACTCAATTTTGGTTTTTGTGCAGTCCAATTGGTTTTATAATGTGAGGACTACAAAATCTCGAGGAAATTAGCATACCGTGGGTCCCTCACATGCATATATTATAGCGTTGTAGTGTTGTAAGATAGGCAGATCTGCTCCCTGACCCAAAAATCGAGGTCGCGCCAGGGCGCAAATGTCTGGGTGGGGCCTGCCCGAGCCTGCCCAGTAGAAATTAGTTGGGTTCGAGGTTGGGAGGCCTACCCGGACCTACCTGCCCAGGAGGTGGGGGTGGGGATGGGGGAAAATTTTTGAAGAGGCCTATCTCAAGAACCAGCGGTCGGATTGGGTTGAAATTTTCAGGGTAGGATGAACGTATACCAGGTATGTTATGTATACAATATTGACAACCTACAGTATACCAGCATCAGTTTACACTTTTGCGTAAATCAAGAAGTACTGGTCAGATTTTGTTCAAATTTTCAGGATATGATGTATAAACCTTAGCTGTGCTATGTACAGAATTTTAGCACGCAGTCTACAGTAAACCAGTTTCTTTACACTTTCTGGTATAGCACTATATTTCAAGAATCACTGGCCGGATCTTGATCAAATTTCCAGGATATGATGTATATACGCAAGGCATGCTATGTACAGAATTTCAGCGCGCAGCCTACAGTATACTAATTTACTTTACACTTTCTCGTATAGCACTATATTCCAAGAACCACTAGCCGGATTTCGTTCAAATTTTCAGGATATGATAAATAAACGTTAGCTGTGTTATGTATACAATATGTACGACCAACCCAAAGTAAGCCGATTTTAGTTTACACTTCCTCATGTATCACTATGACTCAAGAACCAATGAGCGGATTTTGTTTAAATTTTCAGGATATGATGTATATATGCAAGGCATGCTATGTACAGAATTTCAGCGCACAGCTTACAGTTAACCAATTTACTTTACACTTTCTCGTATAGCACTATATTTCAAGAACTAGAGGGCGAATTTGGCTGAAATTTTCGAAGTACATTAGGTATACTTAGGTATGCTATGTACAAAATTTTAGCGCACATCATACTGTATGCTGATTTTTTATTTACACTCTCTTTACAATGCTTGATTTTTAGCAGTACTTGTCTAATGATGCCATTAGGGGTTATTTTTGCCCAAGAATAAGTAACCAGTATGGGCAAACTTTGCTCAAATTTGATTATCATGCTATTTTGAGCTTCTCAAAGTTTATCAGAAAACGCCTGAAAAACGGCGATCTTTGCCTGCTATTCAACTATTCAAGCTAGGTTTAACTTTGCGAACTTCCACACAAAATTCATTAATGAACACGTAACTTCATCCATGTCATCAGTATTGATCTAAAAATTTGCAAAGTTTGGTATATTTTTTTGTAAAGTTCGGAATATTTTTTGTAAAGTTTGGAATATTTTTTGTAAAATTTGGAATATTTTTTGGGAAGTTTGGAATATTTTTTGTAAAATTTGGAATAAATTTTACATGCTTAAGCATAGTACTTTTGCAGAGTTTGGAATATTTTTTAATTTTCCCAAGGGACGACTATATTCCGATTAATTTTCTCATTGAAATCAATTTTTTCAAATTCTGAATTCCCTAGACTCAGGATATCGGCATAGTAGTACCCCCAACTTCCTTGTAGTAAATACGTCCTCCAATTCTAATAATTGAGACAGAAAAGAACAGATCATCACGCATCCTCATCTCTTTGCGTGCCCACAAATCATAGCGAACTTAGTGTATTAATAAGGATTAAAAGTTCGCTCGAATAATGTGAATGGCGGCACAAATAAGTAGGTGATTACGTCGAAGCATTTGACATTTGACGCATGATTTGACGAAATTTCATTGAATTTCATCGACAAAAAGATAATATAAAATTTAGATGAAATCCTTACGTGAGTAATTATATAAGCTAAACTACTATAATCAGTAGGTAGGTACCAAACAAGCATGAGATTTATAAACAAAAAATTAGACCCACTGTTTCTGTTCGGAATATGTCGAAAGCTCAGCTGACATTTCCAACGGTTCATTTTGATCGACTTCTATAACATCGAAGCGAGCAGCATCGACTTTCACTTCGATCATCGGTGGAAAAATTACTTTTTCGGAACGTTCTGAATTAATATTTCTATCGCCTTGCGGACTGAAATAGAGAAGCACGCAAAATCATTAATTTCAGAGAAGATGAATTATCAATCATCCACAAGAGGTAGATTAATTTGTGTAAATAATTTAAACATAATATTAATGCTCTAAGAGCTACTAGTTCTTCTGACTTAGTTGCAATTTGTAGCTATGCTTAGCGGAGACAAACTAGCGAGATGACGCCGTTGAAACTGAGGTAAAATTCCGTTCTTAAAAATTAGATGCTAATAGCAAAAAAATAAATCTATAAACAATTAGAATTTTCTTTTGATTCTAGTATTCGTTCGCACTTAATCTTCGATTTATTCGATAAAGCATCCGAAAATATGAAAATTTCCGTTATTGAAATCCTACTTTGCATAATTATATGCATCTATGGTTTAAAGTCGCACGATATTATTCTTAATTAGAACGATATAGGCAGTACCTTTCTATTTTATTTTACAAGTGTTTTTAAAAATACTTGTTCACCTATATAATGAGGTACATATACCAACATTCCTACATAATAACTACAACCAGGGCCGTATTTAAGGGGGTTAGGATATGGCCCCCACCACCTTGGCCGTGAAGAAAATTTTCAAAGGTATGCACGGAAAAAATGGAAAAATCGCATTTCTCTATCGTAAAATCTTGAAATTTTAGGCGCTTCGCTCCGGATGTTAAGTAAACAATTAGAATTTTCTCTTTAATTCTGGTTTTTGTTCGCACTTAATCTTCGATTTATTCGATAAAGCATCCGAAAATATGAAAATTGCCGTTATTGAAATCCTACTTTGCATAATTATATGCATCTATGGTTTAAAGTCGCACGATATTATTCTTAATTAGAACGATATAGGCAGTACCTTTCTATTTTATTTTACAAGTGTTTTTAAAAATACTTGTTCACCTATATAATGAGGTACATATACCAACATTCCTACATAATAACTACAACCAGGGCCGTATTTAAGGGGGTTAGGATATGGCCCCCACCCCTTGGCCGTGAAGAAAATTTTCAAAGGTATGCACGGAAAAATGGAATCGCATTTCTCTATCGTAAAATTTTGAAATTTTAGGCGCTTCGCTCCGGATGTTAAGTAAACAATTAGAATTTTCTCTTTAATTCTGGTTTTTGTTCGCACTTAATCTTCGATTTAGTCGATAAAGCATCCGAAAATATGAAAATTGCCGTTATTGAAATCCTACTTTTGCATAATTATATGCAACTGATACCTTTTTATAGCATTTTGAGGTAAAATTTTTCCAAAGTTTAAGTTTTATGATCGTGATGAATAGGGCATATAGTAAAACGTCGAAAATACGTTTTTTGTTTTTTTGCGACCTGTCCCGTCAAATTATCCGAGATATAGACCAATTTATGATGGCTCCGCCCCCTCTTCATTGTCCGGATGTTGGATAGGAGCGTCCATAAAAGTTATGAATTTCTGTATTCTGAATTGAGAGAACTTTGAGACTAAAGAGGCATCTGTTGTCTATGGTCTGTTTCACATGAGTTTGGACATGAATTTCAAGAATTTTTTTCGAAATCAAGCCGATGGATTATGGTAACTGTATATTTATATATCTAATCAATGCTATAATCGCAATCTGTCAGCGTATTGTCAGAACATAGATTTAAAAAATTTTATGCCCAAACTTGTGTGAAACAGACTATAATACTATTTTACTGTTTATTTCTATTTATTATCTCTGTATAATCTATTTTTATATTCTATTCCACATATAGTATTTCTATTTATATTCCACCTTTAGTCTTTATCATATGAGATACAAAAAGTTAATGTATAGAACGGTGGTCGCTCTAAACTCAGTTTTGCTCAGGGCCGCTAAAGGTTAAAATTTTATAGCTTACAAGTTCAAAGTAGTTGGCCCCATCACATATAAAGGTGGAGGCGCAAAATAAAAATCAAACGCCCTATCAAAAGAGCTTTGTGCTGGCTAATAACGGGCATTTCTCATACTATTTTAGCATTTGTACCAATTATAAGTAGAACGCTTACACTTTCGAAAATTGTGATAGGTCAGTAAGAGAGACTGTCCGGTCAACCGTGGTCCCGGGTTCGAGTCCCAGTCGCAGCTAAATCTCACAGTTACGGTCATTTTAACTCATAAAAGCTCTTAACGCCTCCAGACCGGCCATGTTGTGCATTTATTTATGGTCTTTAGCCGTCGTCCTCAGCCTCTAAGTAATTTTAGTGCGATAGGGCTACCACTTTAAAGTGGTAAAATTGTTTAGCGCAACAACTATGTTAAATAATGCAGTTTCTGGTTAATTTTAGGACTAAACTTTACTTTATGGTGTGAAGGGAAAACTTGCAGATGTACGTGGAAAGGGGCGATATTTGTTAAAATGAGTAGGACATGCAAAAAGGAAGTGCGGGAAAAAATTTGATGGAAAACGGACCAATATTGGTGAAGATAGAGTTATGGTACCTAAATACTTTACTTTGTCCTAAATGCACTCAGATGGCAGGCAATGTAAGCGAGAATATAATCTGGATCTGTTGTGTTTCAAAAACTAGGGTATCATGAAAAGTCTGTGGCGATGTGAGCGAGAACTCCGGATATAGCTACATTAGAGTGAGGTATTTTACAGTTTACCAAAAATGTTCCGAGTTTGTGCTAAAAACATATTTATCTGACATTTTCAGGGTCGCTGATTACGAAAAAAAACATTTATCGCACGGAAAAAATTTTTGCTTGTAAATTTCTAAATTCGCAAAAACAATTTTTTGCATGTTCTATCTGTCTAGATACGTGGAAATTCAAGTTTCTGCTCAAATGACGCTTAGGCTTAGGCTTAGTTTTTCTGAGACAGTGGCGGATCTAAGATTCTCCTAAGGGGGGTACCCTAAGGGGGGGCGGAGCCCTGACTTGGGCGGAAAAATTAGCCGTTTTAACCCAAAAATCGCTCCAAAAAAATGATTTAGGGGGGGGGGGCGGCCGCCTCCCCTAAATCCGCCCCTGATCTGAGAAGGTGTTTTCGGCTGCTTAGGTCGAGGTATAGATGCTAAGGTCAACGTATAGATGCTTAGGTCGATGTATAGATGCTCAGGTCGATGTATAGATGCTTAGGTCGACCTAAATTGGTTACATGTTATTCTGCATTCCACTGTTTGAATCTTCAAATGGTTGGAACTTTAAGATAATCCGAAAATGTTGTTTGAATCGTATTTAAGTAGAAAATTTCTTGAAAATTTGTGCAAAAAAATTGAAAAAATTTTTCTTTAATCTTGGTTTCCACGCAGTATAACTTAATTTTTTGTAATCTGCGACCTTGAAAATGGCAGGAAAATATTTTTTAAAAATTGGAAACTTTTGATAAACTGCGAAAATTCCTTAAAGTGGCTCAAAATGGTGAATGTCGAAGTATGATGTTTGAAGTACCGTAACTTCTGTGAGTTTTGTATGGATTTGGTTTATTATTTTTTTCCGCGTCTTTTAGTCACACTAAGAATCGATTTTGCGCAATTGTATGGCAGTTCTGCCGGAATGGCGCAAAATCGGTTCACACCATATTCTTCAAAAAGTCCGATTTTAGATGTGATCAAAAAGTGATTAAACAAGTAAGAATAATTTAAAGGCTAGAGTCGAGGGGTTGGAAAGTCCCAGAAAGTTACGACAAAGAAATTTTCCAAGTGAGTTTGTGATGGGGAGTTCATGTTCAAAGAATTAGGTGGCTGTCGTTTGTCAATAATTTGTTAATAATTAAACTTGAATCCTGTGAGAAATTGGAATGAATGAATGAATGAATGAAATAATTTGAATGAAATAATTTATTACTGAAACGCGACAATTACGAAAGATGTAAAAGAGTAATAAAACGTACGGTCAAAAGAATAAAAGCGTACAGCAAAAGGCGACGAGCGAGTCATGAAAATGACGATTTAAGCCCGCCCTATAATAAATTTGGATAAGTCGACATCAATTAATCTAGATTTGAATATATTCAAGTTAGGGAAGAGACTACAAAATCAGGTAGGTGATTCCAAACAGAGATATACTTATAGAAAAAGTCAAATTTTTGTAAATTAGAACGGACAAGAGGAACAACTAGCTTGAAACGATTTGTGCAGCGAGTAGTATTTTGATTAAGCACAAAAAAATCTGTCATGCAAAGACAAGACTTTTGACTAATAATTTGATACATCATACATAAGCAAATATGAAGGCGACGTAATTCTAATCGACACAAGTTAAGTTGGTTAAGGCGTTCGTCGTAAGAAAGAGGGCTATGATATCCAACTATGTATTTAGTAAATTTACGCTGAAGAGCCTCCAGCCTGTTGATATCACTAATATAAGAGGGGTTTCATAAAGCACAGGAATATTCAAGGATCGGTCTGACGTAAACAATGAAGGCCTTTACGAGATTATTTTTATCACGCGAAAAGAAGGATTTTGTGATCTCTAGATGAATACGTTCATACTGCTTACACCGTTGCAAGTAATTAGGTACCATAAATTTGAATAACGAAATTAAAACTGCATTGAAAATCTAATTCAAATTAGAGATTCACTTAAGTCCATTATAGATGTTCGGATTGCAGTTTATAAATCATGTTCAAGAGTAAAAATTAGAACGAAAAAGCTTGATCAGGTATGTAAGCATTACAGACCTCGGTCCATTTTTATTACCTCTGTGCTTGATGCAAACAAAACAACGCACCACGCTCGAACCAATGTAAGCAAAATTATGAACAAATGTAACCTACTTTGAAGTAAAACACCACAAAAATTGTAAACAAATGTCCCGCTACTTTGTATCTTATTTTCTTGTGATTTTGTTGTTATGAAATCGACATTTGCCGATAATTAAGAACCGAGTCGATTAAATTAAGACTGTCAGTTTAAAAACTTTGTTCCATTCCTGAATGGCCCGTTTTTCGACAGGCTGGAAAATGAATTAAAATTTATAAAATAGAGATGTCAATATGCCAAGAGTTAGGTAATTGAAGCACAAAGAGCTGAAATTTCTTGAATAGTAAGCGCAAGCTTATGAAAGCGACTATAAATTAAATTGTTATGGTTGCTGTATGCGAGTATGCGAGCGGTGCGAAGGCTTGTGTGCACTTGTAATGAACGCCACACATGCAATGCCACAATTTGACGTACAAAGCGACTTCCAATACTTGAGGCATGTTCTTTTAACCTGAGACAAATCCAAAGCTTTATGTTCTCTCGCCTGTTCTATTACAAACGACCCATTTTCGTACCATGGCTTATTACTGTAGCAGAATATTTATGGTTTAGGTTATTGCGGTAATTTGTTATAGTTAGTTTCACACAAATTAGGACATAAATTCTAAAACTGTCCGACGAAAAGCTGACAGATTGCGATTATATGTAGTATTGATTTTATATATAATTATCGTAATCCGTCAATTTACTTTCGGGAAAATTCTTAAAATTTATGCCCAAACTGATGTGAAACAGACTATAGATGCACCACATGTTTAGCAAAGCACATTCAACACCAACAAGAAGACTTAAAAGCAACCAGCTGCTACTAGAGCACATTTAAAAAACCATTTGTGGCAGTATAAAACTAATCAATAAAAAAGCCTTTAGTGAAAATAGACCGTTAAGAATAAAACACATTAAACCTATTCTACTTATGAATTTGTCTTCGATAACAGAATCTTTTGATAGATTTGTATGATCGAACCGTTGCAAAATTCGGCTGCTACTCATAATTACTGTGCTTGCTTATATTATAACGACCAGGGTTGCCAGGTGCGGGAGAATTCTCCTGAATTCAGGAGAATCTAAAATTTTCAGGAGCAGGAGCAGGAGAATGGGCTTTTCAGGAGAAATTTCAGGAGAAATTGTAAACCTGCAGGAGAATGCAGGAGAATTTTAAAATGTCAGGAGAATTCAGGAGAATCCTGAAAATCTAGGAGAATTCAGGAGAATTTTCAAAACTTAAACAGCAAGTTATAATGATTATCATACATTAACCTTATTACTGTACTTACTGTACTTAGTTAGTTGTTTCACATTAAGAATTTATTTCGTTCATAGTTGAGACCTACCTAAGTGTTAAGTTATAACTATATCCAAATAAGTTTCGTGCTTCCGTAGTAAATCATTCATTCATTCATTTATTTATTCACTTAATATCACGAAGTGCAGAAATACATAGCTTTACACACCGTCTAATTGTTTTTATCAGTTTCATAGACGTTTGCAAACACCGTTTTTCCACTTTTTGGTGTATTTGTCAACCAAAATTTTGGGAGATGGAAAAAATTTTTGGGCTTGGTTGGCATTTGTGGAAAATTTTTGTAATGTTAAAAATGCGTTTTAGAGAGTTAAAACTTCAAAATTTTTCGGCGCTTCGCGCCGAAGTGATTTAATTCTTACTTATTATTAATCTTTGAGCCGCGCCGCGCCAAACGCAGCATTTTTATCGACAATCTGGTCTGGAACT
This sequence comes from Mermis nigrescens, assembly GCA_036768485.1. NCBI lineage: Eukaryota > Metazoa > Nematoda > Enoplea > Mermithida > Mermithidae > Mermis > Mermis nigrescens. The sequence continues at coordinate 20,070 of JAVLUZ010000608.1, read as the reverse complement.
TCACTACGATTGAAAATCCTTATCTTCTGCACGGATTCAGTTAGTTTTTGTAATGTAAAAATGCGTTTTAGAGGAGCGAAACTTCAAAAATTTTTCGGCGCTTCGCGCCGAATTGATTTGATTCTTACTTGTTATTAATATTTAAGCCGCGCCGCGTCAATTGCAGCATTTTTATTGACAATTTGATCTAGAACTTTACTACGATTGAAATTTATTATCTTCTGCACGGATTCGGTTAGTTTTTGTAATGCAAAAATGCGTTTTAGAGCGGTGAAACTACAAAAATTTTTCGGCGCTTCGCGCCGAATTGATTTAATTCTTACTTGTTATTAATGTTTAAGCCGCGCGGCGCCAATAGCAGCATTTTTATTGATAATCTGGTCCTAGAACTCCACTACGATTGAAAATCCTTACCTTCTGCACAGTTTTTGTAATGCAAAAATGATTTAGAGAGCTAAAATTTCAAAATTTTCTGGCGCTTCGCGCCATTTGATAAATTATAGTTTTAATAATCAAAAACGACTTCAGAATTCGCTAAAATGCTCTACTGAAGGAAGGAAATTCAAGTTTTAACATAAATAACGTATACTGATCGTGATATTTCTTGTAGAGCGCGAAATTTTTATACAAAAAGTGCATCAAACACCGCTATTGCATATGTACATAAAATTTTCTACTTAAAAAACACTGATTTTCCAACACAGGCGCTCTATTTTTAACGTTTTTAGACCTCCCAAAAAACGTGGAAAAAGGTTGGAAAAAGTGGAAAAAAATTTTGGGTTTGGTCTATAATGTCAACCAAGTCGCTGGGGAAAAAACGGTGTTTGCAAAGCGCCTATAAACATTTTTTTGATATATTTCAAAACGTAAGGATTTGCTTGCTACTGAAGTACATACAATTAGTAATAAAGTATTATTTATTTTTTCAAAAGACATTGCAAACAGGGCTCTTTTCAGAAATTTTTGATGATGTAAGTGCAACTGAAAATTGGCGGTCACTGTTTTAAGCACAGAAACTGTTTTTTCGAATAATGTGTATTGTAAACAATGCGACCTCTTTAGCTTAGGCCCTTGAGCAGTATATGTAAAATTATCTGTTCTCTGTTCAGGATAGCCGATTAGTGCCTTTGTATAATATATTAGTGTAGATACACATGTTATAATTTAAATTTCCTATGTCGAAAGAAACTGCCATTGTAAATGTTAGCTCAGGCGAATCCAGCGGTGAAATTGAAACCACAGCACGAAAACGGAGCGAATTTGTTCAGGCCTATCGTAAGGATTGGGAAAAGATTTCTGAATTGAAAGGTACCCATTTGTGAAATTAGACAAGACGCAGAATATATATGAATGAATGAATGAATGAAATAATTTATTACTGAAACGCGACAATTACGAATTCGCCTGAGCTAACAATAGATCCTATCTGAATTGAATAAGTGCTACAGATTGTGATATTTTGTTTTCAAACATTTCTGTTTCCTTGGTAGCCGAAATAAGACATCTATTGTTTTTGTGCTATTCTTTATTAGTTTCTAAATCCTTGATTAAAAGTATTTGACACTAGCAGGTTTTAGGTTTACTTTGTATAGTCTTCTAAATAATTAAGTTTTGGAGGTCCCTTTAAGTATTAAAGTGCAAAATCTGGTTGATGCTGTGATCACTGTTCGTTATGCCTTTATCTTATGGAATATATCTCTTTCTAGCTTTAAGCCATCAAAACAGATGTTGTTGCGCTTTACGGATTCTATTTACATGACCAAAAATGTAGCTCCTGATGAAGATCAGGAATCTGTTATTGAATGTTTGTCAGCTGTTGATGTTGAATAAAATGTTATACTTTGTGGTGCAGCATTAGTCTTCCATTATTTTTGCATCTGCCTGTATAATGCAGATATGCTCCATGAGCTTTTTGTGAGAGAATTAATGTTCATTATTCAGCCTTGAGTGTCCTTAGGATTAACAGGCAAGAGATCAGAATAAAATAGTTGGGTGAAACAAGGTAAATTGGCCTGAGCATGCTTGATATGCATGTGTACATACAATTGTAGATCTGCTGTACAACCTTTCCTGCAAAATATGAGCCAGGAGAATTTTCAGGAGAATCAAAATATTTTCAGGAGAATTGCAGGAGAATTTTTCCCCAATTTTACCTCTGTGCAGGAGAATCTGAATTTTGGACCTGGCAACACTGGTAACGACACCAGGGTTAAGCCTCCGGTTTTGTGCGGTCGACTGTCATGTCCGGTTTTCGATGTCCGGCTTTTTGGGCTATCCGTTGGTCCGTCTGGTTTCAACAATGCAAAAAAATGCGTCTTAAAAAAAAATTTTTCAGCGCTTCTCGCTGCCGAATTGATTTAAATCATACTTGTTATGAAAGCTTTAAGCCGCGCTGCACCAATTGCAACATTTTTATCGACAATCTGGTTTAGAACTACGCTACGATTGAAAATCCTTATCTTCTGTACGGATTTGGCTAGTTTTTGTAATGCAAAAATGCGTTCTAGAGCTAAAATTTCAAAATTTTCTGAGGCTCTGCGGCCATTTGATAAATTACAGTTTTTATTGTGAAAAGCGACTTTAGAATTGGCTAAACTAAGCTTTACTGAAGGAAGGAAATTCAGATTTAAACAGAAATAACATATTCTGATCAGATGAGTATTTTCAGTAGAGCGCGAAATGTTTATACAAAAAGTACATCAAACACCGCTATTACATGTGTACATAGGATTTTCTACTTAAAAAGCACGGATTTTTGAATATCAGGCGGCTCGTTTCAAACGTTTTTAGACCCCCAAAAACGTGGAAAAAGGTTGAAAAGAGTGGAAAAAAATTTTAGGGGTCTGGTCTATGGTGCCAACCACCAAATCGCTGGGAAAAACGGTGTTCGGGAACCAGGTTTCAAATCGTGGCCAGTAGAATTCTCAGACGGTTCTGTCTCTCTGTAAATTATGTTCTGCTACATCTAAGCCCAAAACACAATGCGTTTTTTAATCATGTTAAAACGGCCAAGCACATTAAAGCCATTAGTTTTAAAGCCAAAACATTACCTCATTAGCATTGTCTGCTTTAAGTTTTCCCTTTTTCTAATGCTAGCGTTGAACGCGGTTTTCTCTGTATTAAATTCTGCTGAAGACCAAACTTCGAAATCGCTTAGATGTCAAAACTAACTGACGCTTTATTACTTGGGTTCGTTTTTTACATTGTCTTTGAAGGGCGAGAATTGTTTCACCTTTACTGTTACTGATCCAATGCTTAAATTGCTTAACACTACAGCAATGTACGGTCGTAGCATTTGTGATGACGATATGGTGTGCCTTGATGAATCGTTATCACTTTCTGATGAAGCCTTGTTTAATGTGCAAAATGCGTTTAATAGGATAGATAATTAAGTGCAATAGTTGATTTGAATAAATTTTAGCCACCTTGTTATTTATCAAGTGTATACATCGCTTGGTCCGGTTTTGTCCGGAATTTTACTGTGCTCTTGTACGGTTTTGTCCAGTTTCAAATGTTGGTATGTCCGGTTGATCTTTTCAGAGTTGGCAACACTGAACGACACCAATAGGGTTGCCAATGCCATGCTATTTGCCAACGCCGTTTTTTTCCAGTTTTTGGTCTATTTTTCGACCAAAATTTTGGGAAATGGAGAAAATTTTGGGCTTGGTTGCATTTGCGGAAAATTTTTGTTATCTTATAAAATGCGATTTAGAGAGGTAAAACTTCAAAATTTTTTTCAGCCTTCGCGCTGAAAATGGATTTAATTCTTACTTGTTGTTAGTGATGTCCTCGGAAGCCGCTTTTTTACCGGTGCCGGTGCCGGTGCCGGTGCCGCTTTTTTTACCGGTGCCGGTGCCGGTGCTGGTACCCCCTGTACCGGCGCCGGTGCCGGTGCTACATTAGCATATTACATAGTGTACTATGCCTCTTCAAAAAGGGTTAAATTTGTACCTCATTTTTCAACCGGATATATACATATTAAGGGCAAAATTTCATTTAAGGTAACGACTACCGCTTATTTTAATTTATCAAAACATATTAATTTTTCTCACTTAAGCATTAAACAAACAAAAAATTGTAATAAAATTGAAATTCGGAAGAAAAATAAAAGTTAAATAGTGTATTATAAGTTTAAGTGTAGCGCAATCAAGATTGGCTCGTGCAGTAGTTGATTCTTTAGTCAAATCGAAATTATGGTTTTAGTGCATCAGTCAAATATTCAACTTAGTAAGAAACAAACATGAAAATAGCCACAAAAACTTTTTTGAGGTCAGAATTATTTTGAGTTTATCATTTCACATTTTCAAAAGCCTCTGAAAACAAAACATGGGATATATTAGTAATGCGTGAAAGACTTACATAGAAGTTCATTTTACAAAGTTTCAACAAGCTTTTTCTGAATAATTTGCAGGAAAAAGTTTTGCATAAAAACTATTTTTAAAAATTCTAGCTGCGTTTTATGGTCTTCTCTGCTCACGAAATGGAAGAATAAAAATGGATTTGATGAAATCAAGTTGAAAAACTACTCTGTATTACTCATCCTTCTTGCCTACACATGGCAGAATTAGAAGAACTTTCCACTATATGTCGATGTTTTAAATTTCAATTTACTTTATTAGTGTCCATGCTTCTTGCTGTTAATTGATGTTTTCAATAAGATGTGTTTAGTTAAATGAATAATTCATTTTTAAAGCTCAAAGACTTGTTCTGAGGTTCAGTTAAAATGCTTCACTATGCTAATCAGAAGATTTTATTAACAAAATGCTACCTTTTTTGCGCCTCCTATTCATTAAATTGGTGATAAAATGAGCTTCAATTATTCTTTTACACTAATTTTTTCTTTTTTATCTAGCACCGGTGCCGGTACCAGCCTAGCACCGGCCCAGTGCCGGTGCTTAGGCACCGGCGCCAGTGCCGGTGCTGGTGCCCAGGACATCGCTACTTGTTATTAATGCTTAAGCCACGCCACGCCGATTGCAGCATTTTTATGGACAATCTGGTCTGGAACTTCACTACAATTGAAAATCCTTCTTATCTTCTGCACGGATTTGCTCCTCGTTTTTGTAATGCAAAAATGCGTTTTAGAGAGGTGAAACTACAAAAATTTTAGGCGCTTCGTGTCGAATTGGTTTAATTATTACTTGTTATTGATGTTTAAGCTGCACCGCGCAAATCGCATCATTTTTACTCGACAATCTGATCCTAGAACTTCACTACGATTGAAAATCCTTACCTTCTGCACGGATTTGGTTAGTTGAAAGAAAGGGCTAATTTTTACTATATGGTGCGAACGGAAAATTTGCAGATGTACATGGAAAGGAACGATATTGATTGAAATGGGGAGGACATGCATAAAGAGAGTGTGGAAAAAATTTTATGAAAAACGGACCAATATTGGTGAAGATAGAATTACTCAGGATATAGCTTTATTAAAGTGAGGTATTTTACAGTTTACCAAAAATGCTCCGAATTCGCTGGAAACATATGTATCTGATATTTTCAAGGTCGCTGATGGACGAAAAATAACTTTATTATACGGAAAAATAATTTGTTCTGAAAATTTTTAAATTTCAAAAAACAATTTTTTTTGCATGTTCTTTCTGTTCAGGATAATGTGAAAATTCAAGTTTCTGCTTAAATAACGCATAGGTTTAGGCTTAGTTCATCCGAGACGGTGTTTTCGGCTGCTTAGGCGGTCAAGGTCGCTCCCGCTCAGGTCGAGGTATTGATGCTTAGGTCAACGATAGATGCATTAGGTCGATGCATAGATGCTCAGGTCGATGTATAGACGCTTAGGTCGACCTAAGTTGGGTTCGTTATTCTGCATTCCCACTGTTTGAATCTTCAAATGGTTGGAACTTTAAGATAATCCAAAAATGCTGTTTGAAATCATATTTCAGTAGAAATCTTTAACTGGATGTAAACAATGCTAAAAAATAGTGAAATTAAAAAAAAATTCTTGAAAATTTGGGCGAACAATTGCCAAAATTTTTTCTTTAATCTTGGTTTCCACGCAGTATAACTTAATTTTTTGTAATCTGCGACCTTGAAAATGGCAGGAAAAAATATTATTTAGTAAAAATTGGAGACCTTTGATAAACTGCTAAAAATTCCTTAAAGTGGCTCAAAAAGGCAGAATGTCGAAGTATGATGTTTGAAGTACCGTAATCCCTGTGAGTTTTGTATGGATTTGGTTTATTATTTTTCCAAGCGTCTTTTAGTAGACACAAAGTATCGTTTTTGCGCAATTGTATGGCAGTTCTGCCGGAATGGCGCAAAATCGGTTCACACCATATTCTTCAAAAAACTCCAAAGAAAGAAAGAAAGAAAGAAAGAATTTTTATTACTAATACACCAACTGATAAAATGCAAAATGACAAAATACATAATATGCGATTATGAATTAGTAACGGGACATGCTGAGTCAATCGGAATGACAAGTTTATTACGTGCCAAGGCCTCCACAAGATATATAGATAAATCAAAGTTTGCTGACCTAGATTTAAATATCTTTAGGTTAGGGGAAGGAACAATGAAGTCAGGTAGATCGTTTTAAATTGGCGATGTATATTTGTAAAAGAAATCAAACTTTTCTAAATTTGAATGTACAACAGGTATAACTAATTCAAATCTATTAATGCTGCGGGTAATATGATTAAATTTTAAAAAAATCATTAGGTTCCAAACATGATTCGTTACAAATAATCTATTACATCATACACAGACAAATCTGCCAGCGTCTTTAATTCAAGTCTGCACAATTTAAGTTGTATTAAACGATCCTCGTACGAAAGATTATTATTATAACCAAAAATATATTTAGTGAATCTACGTTGAACAGCTTTTTTTTCAGTCGATCTATATCACTAATATAAAAGGTGTTCCATACACTGCAATAGTACTCTAATAAAGGTCTAACATAACAACTATATTCTTTAACAAGGTTACATTTATCCTCAAGCAAAATGATTTCTGTATTAAAATACATCTAGAGGAAGCTTTTTTGGAGTTTTTGGAGAATATGAGGGACTGATTTTGCGCCATTTCGGCAGAACTGCCATTCAATTGCGCAAAACCGATACTTTGTGTCACTAAAAGACGCGGAAAAAAGAAATAAACCGAATCCATACAAAACTCACAGAGTTACGGTACTTTCGAGGGCAGAGTAGAGAATACTGGAAAGTCTCAAATTTCAATAAAACATGTTTTTATGCTTTTGAAAATGAGCTTGCTAAAGCGAGAGTTGTAAACTAAGAGGAGACTAAAAGTTTAAACCTACCATTAAATTATAAAGATAATAATAAAAGATTTAAAAGCTTTAAGAAAAAGAAAAATGTGGTAAATTGAAACAAATTTAGAGGATATGATTGAAACATTATTGTTGAGAATGAATGTTTTTATGCCTTTTCAAGCAATAATCTTTAACATAGAAGCTCAAAACATTAGCGGAAACCATGTGAGTGAAAAAAAATCTTCAAAAAAATTTTTTTTCACATCACATTTTACCGCTGTTTTTGACTTCCACATTGCCCATTACTACTGAATCAGCTATCGAATTTTTTCTATCTTT
>JAVLUZ010000608.1:0-7500 GCA_036768485.1 Mermis nigrescens | reverse complement strand
TGGCACTTTTTGCAATTTTTAAACAAAAATTGTAGGCTTATCCACCATGTAAGGTCAAATTTTTGATATTTTTTGGTTTCTTCATCGAGTTTTAATTTTTTTCCAATTTGAAGATTTTTTATAGCTCAATCTTTGGCGTATGAGCATTAATCGATGGATCGTTTAGCTTCGCGATCGGGCGTAATCACTGCACTATTAGCCTGTTTTGTGGACATATTCGTCGCTGAAGTATCCAAGCTTAAATTTGCCTCGATCTCCAGAGGTTATTCAAGTTTAAAGAACGACTAAAATTTGTATAGTTTAAAATTTACAGTCAAGAACAACTTTTTCATATTTCAAAGAACAGCTTGGTGTGAAGTACTGCTTTAAAGGTGTAAATTACTTAAATTGCTTTGTTAATTCAGAGCACGTGCCATACATAGAAAACAGGCAACGATTTAGATACTTTAAACAAGTGTAAATAGTATGTATAATATAAATATGTACTTTGCATCTTTGAAATTTTACTTTTTTAACCGTCGCTTTTATACGTCTATCATCACTTTACTCTCTTTTCATCACTTTGCACTTGTATATATAGTGCTGGCCTCTACAAAAACCATTTTCATGTTTTTGGCTTATAACTTCAGAACAAATAGCATTGAAGAAGTCAACAAACACCTATTTTTGACATCTGCCCTAGGCCTATAACTTGCTGCATGGAAGAATTTTTAAGCGCCATATTTCATAGCAAGCTTGCATGAAATACGAAATTTTGAATAAAAACCACTTTTTCCTAAAAAAACCATGTGAACTTAAAAAAACCACCCCAAAATGTTATGCGAAGTGCATGGTTGGCAGCGTAAAACAGTTAGTTGACCTTAAACGATCACAATTTTGAAAAATAATTTTTTTACGATAGGTATTTCCGTGTCATTTTATCACATTTATATAAAAATCAATAATTTTTTCTGAATTTCATTAAAGTTCTATAAATTTCACAAATAAAGTCTTCAAGTGATAAAAACGACTCTAGGTAAGTCTCTTCTACATCCTCTGCGAAGAAATCAGTGCAAAATTATGCAACTTGATGAAAAGTAATTTCGTTGCCATGGCAACGTATACTTAGCATTGGTCTTTTTTAGGTTACAGTGGTTTTTTTAGGTTACAATCGAACTTTTTTGGCAATTTTTGGGGTGATTCTTATTTTTTGTGAAAAATAAATATCAGGCATCATCAAAGGTGCTATGAGGCACATTCCTGCTAAGTTTTGCAAAAATTGGCGCTGGTTTCTTTTAGGTTACAACTGGTTTTTTTAGGTTTGGCTTGGAGGTATCCTGTAGCTATGTGGATGACATAGGAGAACTAGATTTTTTCTAACATTAGTCTGCAAGGGAGCCTAACTTGAAAACATAAAAGATTCCACCAAATATGAATACAGGTAGAAATACTGACCCTCAAAAATGCTTTAAAGAAATCATAAAAATGGCAATTTTTAGAACTTTTCGACAAATTTATATCTCAAGTTTCTGAATGATCCGGAAAGCGACCAAGGGTCAGTTGTGATCCTCACGGCATAGCTTGTTCGCCAGTATAATATCATCAGTTATCTCCTTTTGGTTATGGAAAAAAAGGGGTGGTTTTTGTAGGTTACAAATCGACTGCTTTTTTTTTAGAGGCCAGCACTATAGCTGTTTAAGCTTTTGTTTAAATCGTATTTAGGTACCATCCCTTTACCCAGGATTCGGCTCAGGGGGAACAAGTAAATTGATCTATATTCCCGGAAAATTCGCAGGGATAGCTTGCGAAAACCGCATTTTTCGACGTTTTTCTACTTTGTTCTATCCATGAAGATTGAAAAAATTATTTTGCCCAAAAACCTTTATAAAAGTGTCATTTTTGGTCGCATCTGGGTCAAAATGATGGCAAAGACTTTACATCCGGTTCGAAGCGCGGAAAATTTGAAGATTTTGCGACAAAGACATGCGATTTTCCCATCTTTTCGTGCATTATCTTATTTATTGAAATTTTTTTCGGGTAAGGGGGTTTTGCGTAAAGGCTCGAAATTTTTGGATGGCGGGTCCTTGACCATTTTTAGAGGAGGGGTGAATGGCTTACATTTTTCGGCCAAAAATAGCGAAAAGTCATCGAAGAATGGCTCTACAAAATGCAATTTTTCTTAAACTTCATAAAAATTGAGGTGGAGGGGGTGGGGGGCTAGAATTTTCTGACTTGGGGGTGGGGGAGGGTATCTCTCCATCCCTAGCTTAAACGTGTCTGATCATGACCTTCCCTTCAAGCTTTCGATTCTAATTTACGTCAAAGTCGCCTCTACTGGCCAATCATCGTTTGGATTGCCTGGAATTGCTGTTTGGTAGCCGTAGCTGCTTCGCTTGTTCTATTTTTATCGTGGGTGTAAGCTCTTCAGCTAATTAAAATGCTGATTTCGGTCAATACGTGCTTCCTCATTTCAATCGGGCTCGGCATCCACATAAATTTATATGTTAACTCATTCTTGTACAATATAATTGGGATAGGATGTGAATTTCGGGCTAAAGTCTATTCGTATTTGACCTAAATTATGACTCATAAAAAGTAATTACCGAAAATTGCCGAAAAATTAAAAATAAAAACAATTATCAAAATTTGCTAAAGCATGTGTTGATACCTCCCAACTTCATGTGCATGTACCTTGGGGGGTTGGTTTGAACTTTTTCTGAGGGAATGCTCGAACCCCCACCCCCCCTATCTAACTCTCTACGATCATGTATGGTTATGCGAACTTACTCCTCTTCCCGATGTGCATGTATCTTGGGGGGGGTTTGGTATGAATTTTTTCTGAGGGGAATGAACCCCCTACCCCCCTCCCCAACTCTCTACGATCATGTATGGCGGCGCGAACTTTTTTTAGCCCGTTGCAGCCGGTAGCGGCATACCGCAGGTGAAATGTTTTTTAAATGGCATACAAATTCCGGGCGTTGCCCGGCTGAAGACCTTAGTCGCGAAAATTCTCGGGGTAGCTTGTAGAAGCGTCGCCGGTGGCCTGGCAGTCGGCAAGGTTTTTTAGAGATAATGTATCTCTTATTTTTATTTATTACTTTATTTTATAATTTTTTTTGTGGCCGGGCCAAATGTGAACTCGAGTGCATAATAAAATACGTTATATTATAATGTGTTACTACCATACATGCACAGTATGTAAATTATGGGGGCTGAAAACCCAAAGCGCCTTTTTTGGGCCCAAAAATGGCCGGTACGCGTTAAAAAAATCGTTTTTTGGCATTTCTGACGATACTCTATCCTTCTAGAGCATGAAATCATGAAAAAAATTTCGAAAAAGTCGAATAAATTGACCAATATATCGCTTAAAACATTAATTTAAGGCGCGAAGCGCCGAAAATTTGGCGATTTTGAGCAAATAGAGTAGCCAAAAACCCTTAAAAAGACACTTTTTCTTCCGATTTTTAGGTAAGTTTAGGAAACTTTTGAAAAATCGCCAATCCTGGGGGTGAAAAATCTTTTGCGGGGGGTGAAAAATGATTCTGCGGGGGTTGAAACCCCCCAAACCCCCCCAAGATCATGTATGGTTACTACTAAAATTTTGCATATTTATTATTTTATTGTTCAATCATGATTGTGCGATTATTTTCAATTCCCAATTTGACTGCTTAATTATTCCCAAAAATGGTCGAAACAAAGGTTGTGTGACTTTTTTGCCAGTTCCGGGGGTGATAATTTTTCGGGAATTTTGACAGTACAAGTAAGAATTCCGAGGGTCTCCTGTTTTGGACCCATTGGACGAATCCCAAAATTTTGTGCGTAGCTTTATCAAGTATACATTGAGCAGTTTTTATGCAATTGTCTTTTTTGATTTTTCTAGTTTTTAAAATTTGATTCAAAATTCTTTCATGTTTTTAATGTTTGTAAATTTTTTCTCAATGTTTATTCAACTGGATTGCCGAATCCCTAAATTTTAGGCCGAAAACTTTAGTAACATGAGCGATATAGAAATTTGAAAGTGTTTTATATAGTGAAAAAATATGGTAATGCTGTGGGGATAAGAAGCCTCCGCTAGAATTCTGGGAATTGTCTGAAAATTATTATTTTGTATATTACTTTTAATTTTCTATTACAAATAATCATTTTTAAATCGCTGAAATCATATTTTTAATCTACGATTATCATTATCGTGCAAGCAACGTTTCCTAATAAATATATCGAATGTGAATTCGATTCAAACATCAAGTTTAATCCGAGCATAATATTAACCTTAATCTCAATTGCGATTTCTTTTGACTCATCCTTAGTCATTACAAAACTTAATTACCTACTTATTTCGGTCCTTATCCAAATATAAATTATAATATGCACTCAGTTCTTGTCACGGAAATTGCAAACCGCAGCGCCGCTGTGATTTACTACGATTGACCAACTACAGTAGAACGTAAGCGCTTTTACCGCAGCCACCCGTGTTCGGCCATAGAAAAGATGCGTTCGGCGTTAGTAGATCGCAGCTAGCATATTGCGTTATTTGTCACACTAACGGTAAAAAAGAATTTCTCAATCTGCTTGGTTTTTTGCATGCGTGCGTCTCAAAAGTGTGTGCATGCTGCAGGTCCAGTCCGGAAAAAAGATAAAAATAGATTGGAATTTTCGTGCATTTCATTATAATTCTCGTTTCCTCCATTGGAATCTTATCTAAGAGATAATGGGCATAAAAATGAAAGAAAGTATTATTTCCTGTGTGCGATCAATTGCATATTGCTCTGCCGCAAAAGAGCATTTTAAAATTAATTTCAGGCTGAGAGCGTTCTGCGTTTTAAAACAAATTCATAGCCAATGAAGAGCAAAAGATTCAAAAATCATATAGGCCCAAAAATTTCTTTTGTCATTATTTATATGATTTTAAAAAGCGCATCTTTTTGACTAAATCAAGAATTAGAAATAAAATCAAAGCAAATTGCTCTTAACTTTTGGACAAAAAGGTTTTTTAAAAAGGTATTTTCATTCTTCTACAAACCATATCTTTCACTATTATATTGCAAAATTGGGAAGAGAGAATGAATAGTGACTGTAAGCTCTAAGCTAGATAGAAATTTCAACGAAATAGTGAAATACAGATGAAAAATAGTTCTTGCAAATTAATTGTACATCATCCTTAGTGGATCGCGGATAGTAGAATGAGATGACCTTCTTAATGCGTATTAATACAAACATACGGTATGCGTGTCTTTTTCTTTAACCAATCGGAGAGTAAATACGAGCACGCCAGCGTAAATCGGAAGTATAAAAATAGCCAAGCTGGCCGTTTTTTTGACACAGACATGGAAGAACGAAAATCTATTTCGTTGAAAAAAATTGAACTACATAAATGGGCGTCTGAAGTGATTGGATAAAATAATTATACTTTTTATTACATAATTTTATATTAATATTTACATAATGATACAATTAGTAATATTAGAGGGGAACTGACATGGAATACGACTAGACGGGAATTTGAAAATTAATATTTAAAATTAATTTTAAAATTAATGAATCAATTAATTAATGATAAATCTTTATTCGATTCCTTTATAGTTCTGAAAAGAATAATAAAATTAATCATATGTCATACCAGCACAGTATGGGGATTTTGGAGGGATGAAACCTAAACAATATTGTATTAAAAACACTGTTGATGCTCCTTCCTTCTGGCCACAATTGGCCAGGGGGTGCTGTGATCATAACGTAGGCAGCAAAAATTCTGGGGGGTGCAAGATTTTTTGAAAGGTCGAAAAAATGGCCTTAAAAATGGTGGTGTTGGAGCGATAAAAAACACCATTTTTCGACGTTTCTCATCAAGCACTATCCATTGGCATCCAAAAAATTGCAAAAAAACGAAAAAATTTCGAAAAAATTGAATTCTGGGGGAGTATTTTGATTTCTGGGGGGTGCATATCCCCCTAAGCCCCTTCCACGCCCAGGTGTGGCTGTGACCCCAGAAGTCGAAATGCATACCCCTCCAAATTACTGTAGACCCCAGAATTCTATTTTTAGTTATATTTTTGGTGATTTACCTTATTCTGACCTCCTAGAATTTAGGTGCTGCATATTTAAAATGTTTGTTACATAAAATGTAAACTAAATAATAAATATCATTATGCCTTTTAAACTACAAAATTGATGAAAAGTTCCTCATTATCCGCTTTTAAAATATTTTGTATCTTCGCTTTTTTCATTTATTTATGATATATACATCAATAATATATTCAGTTCAGAAGTGTAATACATCACATAGTGTCTGTCTCCTCTAACAAGCATATAGTCTCAAAAAATATTGCCCGTTCTATTATTTCGCGCAAATTTTATTCTGACCAGCCAAGCTTTCTTCGCAATTTTTCTTGTTCAATTAAAGTTCTTATATATGCGTATCTACCATTTTGTATTTATTCTATTCAGCGGACATACGCCTAAAAAATGTAATAAAAGGGAAGGCTTGAAAACAACAAATTTTTACCTCCTGATATTTTAATACACAAGCTCACAAAGATTTCGCTCGCGTTCCTCGGGTCTATGCGATTTTTAAATCTTTTGCTCTTCATTGGCGATGAATTTGTTTTAAAACGCCGGCGGCAGAGCAATATGCAATCGATCGCACACAGGAAATACTATTTTCTTCCATTTTTATGCCCATTGATCTCTTAGACGAGAGATTCCAATGGAGGAAACGAGAATTATAACAGGAAATGCACGAAAATTCCAATCTATTTTTATCTTTTTTCTCGGATCTGGACCCGCAGCATGCACACACTTTTGAGACGCACGCATGCAAAAAATCAAAGCAGATTGAGAAATTCTTTTTACCGTTTGTGTGACAAATAATCGCAATATGCTAGCTGCGATCTACTAACGCCGAACGCATCTTTCTATGGCCGAACACGCGTGGCTACGGTAAAAGCGCTTACGTTCTACTGTAGTTGGTCAATCATAGTAAATCACAGCGGCGCTGCGTTTGGCAATTTCCGTGACAAGAACTCTGAAAATTATTCTTTTGGTATATTACTTTTAATTTTCTATCATAAATAATCATTTTTAAATCGCTGAAATCATATTTTTAATCTACGATTATCATTATCGTGCAAGCAACGTTTCCTAATAAATATATCGAATGTGAATTCGATTCAAACATCAAGTTTAATCCGAGCATAATATTAACCTTAATCTTTAGTTACCGATTTCTTTTGACTCATCCTTAGTCATTACAAAAAACTTAATTACCTACTTATTTCGGTCCTTATCCAAATATAAATTATAATATGCACTTATCTGAATAATTCTAATAAATTTATTCAATGGGCAAAGCTAATTTAATCTGATAATTCAGTTTTTTCAATGTTTTCTAAATATATAATTTTCAATTTCTCAAACATCTCATTTAATTTATTAAATTTATTTATTGATTTCTAATTTATTTGTTTATCCAATTTCTTGATCGTACATTGGTAAAGACATGCACAGCATGTCGTGAGGACTTTTGTG
>JAVLUZ010000607.1:0-11316 GCA_036768485.1 Mermis nigrescens | reverse complement strand
GCAACGGAAGCAGAAAAAGATGAATATATTAGGCGATACAAAGAAATTGAGGGTATAAGGTTAGACAGGCTGAAAATTAAGAAAAACTCAGGTATGCGCGCATTAACTAAGCTTATGTTAAATTCCTTTTGGGGAAAATTCGGACAGCGCAACAATTTATCTCAGGTCGAATATTTCACCGAGCCGAAAAAATTTGTAAAGTCAATGTTTGAACCTACACATAAAGTTAGCACGGTAGTTTTTAAGCAAGTGCATGGCATGTACAACGTATGTCGTTGAAGACAAATTTCTAGAAGGGTTAAATAACACAAATCCCATAATAGCTTCTTATGTAACAGCTCAAGCTAGACTTGAGTTGCATTCATATTTTTAAAAATTAGACACGCGCATAATTCATTTCTACATCGATTCAATTATTTATTTAACTCGAAAAAACAATAATTATACGGTTCCAATAGGCCGTTACTTAAGCGATATGACTGACGAGCTTAGCGCTTATGGGGATGGGGCTAACATTTGTGAATTCGTAGCGGGAGAGCCAAAAAATTACGCGTACTGGGTTACTATTGACAGGAAAAATATCGTAAATCAGACTCACAAAATTCAGAGGGTTCGTTTAACGTTCAACACTTGAAAAGAGATCGATTTCAACATATTGAAACAAATGGTCACCAGTTTCTGTTCATGAAACGAGATCATAAAAAACGTTTTGGAAAAGAAAATTCTCAGGGATAATATGAGAAACGTTTTTATCATGGTGTACAAAAAGGATTATAGGGTTGTGTATGATAAATGTTCTTTGGTCCCCGATTATTGTACTTTACCATCCGGCTTTTGATTGTAGGGTGCACGTGTTACCCTGGTGAAACAGGTTCGTGGACACGTGTATACCTAATTATTATTTTTTCTGAATTTTGTTTTGTTTCCCGTTTACATGTTGTGCCTTGTGAGGAGCAAGTGCCGACGATGTGTAGCAGCCTCTGTTTGTTTTCGATTTTGTTTTGTTGTACATTCTCAGAGCCATACCCCACAATCTGGGTTAGTGGCGGTTAGGGTGTATAGTGTGTCTGGTGAAGTGAAAAGGTGCGTGCGCTACCTCCTTGAAAAGAGTTCGTGGGCGCACATATGCTTGTTTGACTGGCCGAGCGGTAAATACACACATTATTTATACCCTGCAATCATACACTGTCCTATTTGCTTTTTTGTACATTGTGCTAAGAATGTTTTTATATTATCTCGTGGCTGGCGTAGCTTCATACGTCCATGTCGTGCCAGCTGGGGTCATGGATGCAGTATACCTGCATTCAATATGCAGAATTGAAGCATGTTCGATTTTTAAGGTGTAAATAGCTTTTGATCAAGATGAGACAACAGAATTGAGTGCTTAAAACTCATATTTTTCATCTATATTTTCTTTATTTTCTCTTTTTTCTCTTATTGATGAATTCATATTATTTTAGCTAAGAAACTCGTAAAACTGCATACTTTCAGCAAAATTTGAAAATTTTACAAAAATATTTTGCAATATTACAAAAATATTTCACACCTTGACAAAAATATTTCACAACTTGACAAAAAATTTCCACAACTTGACAAAAAATTTCCACAATGCGACAGAATATTTCACAACGTGACAAAAATATTTCACAATTTGACTGACAAAAATTTCAACAACTTGACAGTAATATTTTACAACTTGCCAAAAAATTTTCACAACTTGACAAAAATATTTCACAACTTGACAAAAAATATTTCACAACGTGACAAAAATATTTCACAACTTGACAAAAATATTTCACAACATGACAAAACTTTTCCACGACTTCACAAAAATATATCAATAATGTTTTTAAACGGCAAAGTTTTTGGTAGTATGCAGACCCATGCAAATGAGTGGGAGACAAGACATATATACACCTGTGGGAGGGGACCTAAGTAGGAAAGTTTCTGGGAAATGATAAAAATTAAAATTTTTTTGCTGCAATGACCATCGATTAATGCCTATTTTTTTAGGCTAAAAACTCTGGCTGACCCATAAATCCGCCATGCTTCGCATCTACGGATGAGATGCTCAAAATCTTCAAAAAACGCTTGAAATAACTGCGAATTTTTTTTGTCATTTCAGCGATACCTGCGACGTATTGTTATATCGTATTTCTCTTTATCAGATATGCGAAGCAGATCACATTTGCAGTGGTTCAGCATATCCGATATATTCGCTGATCTATATGGCTGTCTATCTCATTTTTTACTGTAATTTTAGCAAAATTAGTTGCACATCACTTATTTATTCGTGACTTGTTGTGTACGTGCTTTCTTCGAACAGTAAATAATTAAGTAACAACAAGACATGCACGTGGGGGGCATCTCGGCATAAAAATAGGGAATCTAAGGTGAAAAGTACGGAAATCGGAAAAATGATTGAAATTTAATTATTCATGCTAATTTTTAGCAAAAAAAATTCATTGACACGACCCCCAGATCGACCATGCAACCTGAGGAACAACACTGCAAGATAGACCATGCCATAACAGCCGGCGCGGTGGGAGCCCCCTCCCCTTACACACCCCTCCTTTCCCGGTTCTTTTTCTCCTCCTATATTTCAACATTGCACCCTGAGATAACGTCAGGGTGCAGATTTTTACGTCATCGCCTACGTTATAACATAGGCTATCCTACAGCGTTGCGCCCCAGGCTGACAGCCATTACTACTACCCTTGTACATACTGCTGAAAGCATTCTGATTGTTGATTCTAAAATGCATATAATCATGTCATACTAGCTAAGAAAATGCTCCGAAGGAACAAAAAAGTTAAATATACCCGAATTTCTTCACTGCTAAGGATGTAAAAGGAAGGGACTAGGGAAATTCCTTATATGCGCAGAAGCCATAGGAATGTGCTAAACAGTTAGACTTCCCTAAAAAACGCAAACATCGAAGTATATTCTAGGGCCTATGCGCGTTTCTGCAGATTTTCCGTAATAATTCTGATTATGATGGCGAGTATTTTGATTACTTTATTTTGAACAATTTAAAGAAATTTCTTGTGGTTTTTCAAGAAAAACTATTGAGTTTGCTATGTAGGTGTAAAGTTTACACCATTATCTTTCACTCCAGAGCATTGTGGAAGGTCAAGATTTCATTAAATAAGTAATACATCGATTATTTAATAGTCATGAAAGTGTCTTCAATGCTCTTTTGTGAAACACTTTAATACGCTTTGTGACTACGCCCTCATTTTTCACAGGATACAGGATATACTTCGATTTCTGCGTTGTTCAGGGAAAGTCTAACTGTTTAGCACATTCCTATGGCTTCTGCGCATATAGGGAAATTTTCCCTAGTCCCCTCGTTTTACATTCTTTGCAATGAAGAAATTCAGATATATTTACCTTTTTTATTCCATCGGAGCATTTTTCTTTGCTGGTTCCCTTCTTTTATTTCATAATGCAGGCCATATATACATAGGTGGGCAACGCCAAAATTCTGAGGGGAGCAAGTAGCTGAAGATATTTATTTTTTCGTCTCGAACCCTTTGCACTAAAATGATCACAGATCAAGAAATATTGCGTTAAAAGATAGAAAAATTTTACGTTTTAAGATATTATTAGTCATCTATATTATAAGACCAATTGGACTGCACAGAAAGCAAAATTGAGCTAGATAAGCTTTAGGACACGCTAACAGTAAAAAACCCGTATACTTTACACTTATGTGCAACAACCATTGAGTAAAAAGAAATTTTAAGGTCAGATTCGTGATCTACAACTCAGGGGTAACATTTTAAAAAAATTGGCCCTCCGCAAATTATTTGATACACAATGCTCTGGGCGGAAAAGTGCTTCTCAGTATAAACTTTACACTTGTACGAATAACGCAATGTTGGGTGTATAGAAACAAACTAAACTAATATCAGTAACGCTAAGGTCAGGGCATATCTCAAGCATTATCAGCATGTTCCGCCTACTTAGCGGAGTAGCTGAAGAAATTTCGTTTTTCGTCACGAACCTTTTACACTGAAACAATCACAGATCGAGGAATATTGCGTCAAAAGAAGAATAAATTTTAGGTTTTTGAGATATTGTGTCCCTCTACATTATAGAAGCAATTGGACTGCACAGAAACGAAAATTGAGTTAGATAAGTTTCAGGACACGCTAACAGTAAAAAATTCGTTTACTTTACACTTTTTGTGCACCGACCATTAAGTGTAAAGAAATTTTAATTTCAGATTCGTAATCTACAACTCATGGGCAATATTTTAAAGAAAATTGGTCCTCCGCAAATTGTTTGATACCCAATGCACTTATGCATATAACGCAATATTGGATGTATAGAAACAAAATGAACTAGGATCTGTAACACTAAGGTCAGGGCACATTTTAAGTAAGCATAATTAGCATGTTCCCCCTACTTAGCGGAGTAGCTGAAGAAATTTTGTTTTTGTCTCGAACCTTTTACACTGAAATAATCACAGATCAAGAAATATTGCCTTAAAAGGGAAAAAAATTAAACTTTCTTGTGTTTAGATATTTTCTCTGTTAACCTTTTCCTCTACATTATAAAACCAATTGTACTGCACAGAAACCAAAATCGAGTTAGATAAGCTTTAGGATACGCCAACAGTGAAAAACACGTTATACTTTACACTTTTGTGCAACAACCATTGAGTGTAAAGAAATTTTGAGGCCAGATTCGTAATCTACAACTAAGGGGCAACATTTTTAAAAAATTAGCCCTCGGCAAATTGTTCGATACCCAATGCTCTGGGCGGAAAAATGCTTCTCGGTGTAAACTTTACACTTGTGTTAATACCTGAATATTGGTTGTATAGAAACAAAATAAACTAGGATCAGTAACGCTAAGGCCAGGGCACATTTTAAGCATAATTAGCATGCTCCGCCTACTTAGCGGAGTAGTCGGAGAATTTTCGTTTTTTGTCTCGAACCCTTTACACTAAAACGATCACAGATCAAGAAATATTGCATTAAAAGAGAAAAAATTCAGTAAACTATATTGACTGCACAGAAACCAAAATTGAGTTAGAAAAGCGAAGGACACGCAAAGAGTAAAAAACAAGTATCCTTTACACTTTTTGTAAGAACTATTGAGTGTAAAGAAATTTTAAGCTAAGATCCGTACTCTACAACTCGAGAGCAACATTTAAAAAGAAAATTGGTCAGCCGCAAATTATCTGATTTTTCGCTTTACACTTTACAGACTCATTGCTAACTTGGTTTTGAGTGTAAACAAACAAGACGGCATCAAATTTTTTAATTATCCATCGACTATAAAAGAACGCACCTCCCAGGTGAGTGCCGTCGTTGCTCTGAGGGGGACACAAATTTCACACTCGCCGTGATAAACATATAAGAAAAAGGATGGTTAAGTATATTA
Organism: Mermis nigrescens; assembly: GCA_036768485.1. Taxonomy (NCBI): domain Eukaryota; kingdom Metazoa; phylum Nematoda; class Enoplea; order Mermithida; family Mermithidae; genus Mermis; species Mermis nigrescens. The sequence goes on along the minus strand of JAVLUZ010000607.1, from coordinate 5,919 downwards.
TAGGTAGCGCTATTGCTATCGCGCTACCTATGATTATTGTTTAACTCAGGCATAGTAAGGCTTCAAACGCTAATTTTGCCATTTATAATGAAAATGATATGAGTAAATTATTTATTATTTTATCGAAAAGCAAATTGAGCAACATTAACATTTATGCTAAAAACGGTGCTTGCAAGGCGGCTAATATTTAATACAGAATAACCTATTTTTCAATTTAAAATATAAAAATCACTGTATTCATCAATTTGATTATTTGTACATGTCTTACTCAACATAGTTTAAAGAGCATTTTAACCGCTTATGTACCATAATTACAGGGCTATGAACACAGCAGAAGTCACCATTTGCAGTCAGAAAATCAGGAATAAAATAAAATAAAATCATATCTAAGCTATCTAATTCGCTATATTAACTCAGCATACGAGCTCATATCAAATTATTTAACGAATTTAGCTGAACAATCTTTGCACACAACCATTCACACAAAGTGCACAGCATCGAAATTCTGGGCGGGGGGATGAAAATTTTTCAAAAGTGCCCTTCGGTGTCAGAAACGATAGATACGTATAAAACCATTATTTTTAGGTGTTTCTGACGATGTTCTATCTTTTAAGAGTAAATAAATGAAAAATTTAAAAATATATTAGAAAAATTCAATTAACTTGATCAAAACATAGGCAAAAAATAGGTAATGTAACAATGTCGAGAGCAAACAGATTGCCATGTAAACACGCTCAAAATATCACCTTTTCTACGAATTTTAAGGAAAATGGCAAATTCTAAGAGGTGATTATACATATTTCATGGAAGGTGACTAGGTGAAGCACCGCCTCCCCCCAAGATTATGCATACACTCACAATTAGTCGGTCGTGGAATTTTTCTATATGACAAGTGCATTCAATACACGCAACAATTGTTGACAACTCGGAACCGAACTTGCGTATAGGGGTCTTTGGGGTCTATCCACACCCTTAATGACGAACTTGGAAATTTTTTGGGAAAAATAAGGCAAAATCAAGGTAACAAAAACTTCACAACTTCTCGCAAATGCACTTAAATCGAAATTAATTACGACGACACTTATAGTCTGTTTCACCTAAGTTTAAGCACAAATTTTACGAATTTTTTCGATAAGTAAGCCGACGGATTACAATAATTACATACCAAAACAACGCTATAATCGCAATCTGTCAGCTCATCGTCGGACATATATAGTTCTTCAAATTTATTCCTAAACTTGTGTTAAACAGACTATTGGTAGATTTATGCTTTTTTAACCTTCATAGCAATTTTCAGGATGATGCAAGTTGTCACGCTTCCCCAGACCCCAGACTCGTCCATCGTGATCCTCGGGTCAGGACCACACTTGGGCGGGGTGGGGTTTGAAGAGTTGTACCCCCAGAAGTATAAAAACCCCCTAGATTTCTGTAGACCAACCCCCAAAATTCTATTTTCAGTAACATTTTTGGCAATTTCATCCATCCTGACCCCCCCCCCCACTCAGAATTTTCTTGCTTCCCACGTATAGTCAGTACTTTCGGTTTCCGATATGCAAGAATTACAAGCCTATACAACCTCAACGTATGTTTTAAAAGCCATCTTGACATATTTGCTAATAAATCATGTGCTGTTTGAAAAATTAAGGCTTGATGTTTTATTTTACTTGCTGCCATTATTGAAGTAGGTTACTTCCATACAACATCTTAGCGGAAGGAGAGAGGGGGAGTGGGGTTGGGGGACAGTTTCGTCTCACAGAAAGACTCCCCGCAGAAATATTTTCACCGCATCCCCAGAATTCGCAATTTTCTAAAGAATAAGTGTACAGCTTCTGTAATAAACGTTTTTAGACATTTGTTTGTTCAAAAGCGTCAAATTTATGGCGTTTCGCCCCATATATTTTCGTTTTAACTACAGTTTGTTCAATCTAGTCGGATTTTTCTGATTTTTGTCGATAATTTTCCGTGTTTTCTTGTAGAAATATAAAGCATCCCAGAAACGCCCAAAAATTGTGTATTTGACGAGATTCTCACTTTTACTTTTAAGCTAGCTATAATGGCACCTAAATAGATCAGCCACAGATTTCCCATCTCTGTGCATGCCTGGTCCATACTTGGTAAATTAAATGTTCCCTTCAAAAATCTGAATTCTGACGATGATCTAGAGCACTTTCTGTGAATCCTATTCTCAATATGTAATGAATTTTTCCGACCAATATTATACTATTTTCCGATCTTTTTTGTTTTAGGACCACTGGATCGGATCAGTTAATGTTGAGGAGAGAGGTTAGCAGCTAGCTGTATGCCAATTAGGCTGTGTAAATGCAATTTTAACTGATCGATTAAGTAGCACTTCAGCTAAAAATCTATTTGGGCTTTTCTCCGAATATTAGAGAAAATTGTTCGAGTACACTATTTTACTGAGTGCTCAACGTTACCTACAGTACCTACTTAAAATCCTGCATGTGCACGTGGTAGGTACCTACTCATTTTACTGAAGAAAACCGGATTTATTGAACGTCATCGAGTCAACATATGAAACGGAGCGAAAATTGGACGATTGGGCCTTACGTAAATCAACCTGTTACACGTTATTTATATAAATACAAAATTATAATAATACACGCACACGTACTGTTAATGCGACTTATGACGTTTTTAGCCAAACATTGTTATCTTATTTTTTACTCACCACACCACTGAATTCTTAGTGGAATGTTGTTTATTCGTACTTTTGTGGATGCTACTGAATGCCATTTTATTAACTTGTTTTCGCTCAGTCAGGCACGGATGAACCGATGAGCAGTGGCGAATCTAGGATTTTCCTAAGCGGGTGGGCGGCACCCCAACTATTCCAAAAACAGTCAAAAAAAGGTCCAAAATTTTGCCCTCAACGCGCTGAAACAGCGTGTGTTTCGGTGTTATACATTGTATACTTTTACATAAAATCACTTTCGACACAATATTTTTTTCTAAAACTTTCAAAATTTTCGACAATTTTGTGCGAAAAAATCATTAAATTCCTTTGAGTTTAAGAAAAATCTGGCGCGAAGCGCTGGAAATTTTGCGAAATTAAGGCGGATATACGTATAGAAGCATGATTTACTGCTTCATTTCCTGTATTTATACCATTTGATGTGAAACATCAAAATTATTAAATAAAAATAGAAGAAAAGTATGCAAAAAATAGCTATATCTGCTGTAAAAATTGTTTTTGAAACCTATAACAACAGAAAATAGCTTCCAGGTTGCCAAGAAAGTAATGTCATTAATAAATACCATTCGGCGCGTAGCGCCGAATCTGAGAAATTATGGTCACTGATGGCCAAAAATCATTGCAAATTTCATATCTATTCTTTATCTCGCCTTATATTTTTAACCAATGGGGGGACCCCGCCCCCCTTAAATCCGCCCCTGCGAGTTGAGAGAATTTTAGCGAGATAAGTAGTAATTTAAGTTATATTTCGGAAGCTTTGTTGACAGTGGCGGATCTGGGATTTTCCTAAGGGGGGCGGTACCATTAAGGGGGGGGGCGGAACCCGGACTTGGGCGGAAAAATTAGCCGTTTTAACCCAAAAATCGCTAAAAATCGCTCAAAAATGCTTAATTTTGGGCACTATTTTGGGCCAATGAGGGGGCGGAAGCCCCCGCCCCCCTAAATCTGCCCCTGATTGTTGAGTAATATTTCAGCTGTGTTTTCTCAATTTCATTTTATAGCTCTTCACATTTTTGTTATTTCGGTTTCAAGGTCAGTTTATTTTTACATAATTGCGCGATTATGCGCAGCGCGACGCTTGTTATCTAAACTAAATGCGAAGCAATCGATTTCTGACAAAATACCTAACTATTCGTCAATTTTTTCATTTAATACGCTGACGTCAAGCGCCTTTCATATTTTATGCAAGTGATTGCTCATGCGCCTAATAATTGCCCTAAATTCGTCTGGGCAACTGAGCGATTTAAAAAGTGGAATCAAGTTTTAAATGCAAAACCAAATTTGCTTTACGGTCCACTGAATGCGATTGTTAAGTTCAATCCCGCGTTGCAGAATAACATTTTTTGATCTTATTATGGCCTGTTATTCAAAGTTTTCCCTTCAGAATTCTTAACGAATTCGCTTATTTTGTCCAAATTTCTTTTAAAACTTGACTTGGGCGCCTGAAGAATTTGTAAAATAATGACAGAATGGCGGTTCGGGAGACTGAAATGACTGTTCTGTTAGCTGCATTTGCGAACCTGGCGTTGTTTTAACAAGTTATAGAAGCATTTCGAAAAATACTTCAATAAATAAATTTTAACAAGTTATTGAAGTATTACCTTAAAACTTGATAAACTATACTGAAATTATCGTTTCTGCTCCCGAAATATTTAAAACATTACGAAGAACTTTCTAGCGTACAAAAAACCTTTTCCTTATGAGGCCGTCAAAAACCGGAATAAATGCAATTGATATGTGGTTTCGAGAAATTTCCGAAATCGCATAAAAAGATGGCGAAAATCAATGAAAATTGCTCTCGTCAAATTCAGCTAATAGGAAGGGGTTTGGAGTGGGTCAGGGGCTTACTTACGATGGAAGCAAAGCATGGCAGGCATATGTTGGGCCAGTCGCTGGGAGGTCAATCTTCGGAGCTAGAATTACATCAACACAATATTTGGGGCAATTTTATAAGAAGTTTTTAAGCGTTTTTGATTTTCATTCATTTTCGGCCTTCATTTTGCTTGCTCTCCTTGAAATTCCTTATTCATTCATTCTAAATTATGCATTTTCATTAACCGAATCCCGGGAGGCGACGGATGGAGGAAGGCCGGCAAACGTCGAAAAGATAGCGTCGAAAATTGTCCAAAATATCCGTCCACTATGTTTAAAGGTCCGTCTTTTGATAGACAGGATTATTTGTGATCCGGAAAAAAATTTTCGATAGCTTTCTACAAAAAAGGCGCGAAATTAGTGCGAAAATTAGTACAATGCACCAAAAAATACTCGAGAAATCACTGCAAGAAAAATAAAATTTTCAGAGCGCCAAGAAAGTCCGCGAATGTCATTGATGACTACTAACCGGCGCCAAGCGTCGGAAAGATTTTAAAAACTGATAAAAAAGTGACCGAAATTGTCAAAAAGATGCTTTATTCTATATTGCGCCCAACAATTTTTTGACAACATGGTGGTCACCACCACACATGGGCGTGGGGGGTTTGGTGGGTATGCACCCCCCAGAAGTTGAAATACCCCCCCCAGAAATCAAAATACCCCTCCCCCCCAGAATTCAAATTTTGAAATTTTTGTTGTTGCTTTTTTAGCGATTTTTTGATGCCATTGGATAGTGCTCAATGAGAAACGTCGAAAAATGGTATTTTTTTCGCCATACGACCACTTTTAAGACCATTTTTACCATTTGAAAATTTTTTCACCCCCCAGAATTTCGGTGCTGCCCACCTATGGTCACCACCCCGTCCCCTCTAAGTCCGCCCTTGCCAAAAAAATTCACTTTTGCGGGTTCGCTAAATCCGTGGGAGTGTCCGCCCTCCCCACGCCCATGTGCCCGCTAATCCCCCCCCCACCACAACGGTCCATTCACAAATTATTACCTTTTCAGCTCGTTCCTTATTTCATATATTTTTCCTTTTTTCAAATTGCTGTACGTTTTATTCAAAAACTCTTCCGAAAAGTAAAGCGTTACCGCCGATTGTTTCCTGGTTCTGTGACCATCCCGATTATCCGACAGTTTCGATTTTCCGGATGTCCCATTTATTCGACTGTCCCGATTTCCCGACCGTCCTTATTCTACGGGTGCGAATGTGACAGGTGGCACTAACCACATATCGATCAACCGCTTAATGGTAGCAAGTGGTCTATCGATCTGCTAACTTAGTGTTGTAAAAGATATCTTTATCTTTATCTTTTCAGCAAGATTAAGGTAATGA
>JAVLUZ010000606.1:32500-65539 GCA_036768485.1 Mermis nigrescens | reverse complement strand
TGCTTGTGACCCGCGCAAATCCTCTCATTCTATGCTCATGCTTAAAAAGCAGCAAAAAATGTAACGTACAGTGTAAAGAGGTGTAAAGTCGTGCAAAGTGTAAAGTGGTGTAAAGCGTAAAGTTGTGTAAAGTGTAAACTTGTGTAAAGTAGTGTAAAGTGTAAAGTGGTGTAAAGTAGTGCAAAGTGTAAACTAGTGTAAAGTGGTTCACCATCCCATTCTTATCCTATTCCTATCATAGGCCTACCTTATACTACCCTCCTTCGCCCCCTCTTATCCTAAGTGTAAAGAGAAGGCGCTAATGAACCCTTGTTGGTGGCCCCTCCCCTGAGACAATTTTTTTTTGAAAAGTTCCCGAACTCCCTTCCCTCCAAGGACAAAAGTTTCCTGAACTACCCCCATCCCTATGGACAACTTTTTGAAAGTTCCCGAACTACTCCCCCCTTCCCTAGGAACTTTAGAAAATTCCCGAACTACCCCCTTCCCCCCAGGGATACATTTTTGAAAGTTCCGAACTACCTCATCCCCCAGGGACAACTATTTTTCGGCAAAATACCCAGGGCGCACCGGCCAGGGCGCAACCCAAACCTCCGCCTATATTATAACACAGGGAACCCTCTCAGGGCGCACATTTTCAGAGCCAGGGCGCACATTTCAACCCCCATTTTCCAACTGCCTATCACGTCGCCTATACTATAACACAGAAAAAAGTTCCCGAACCTAGTTCCACCTATCTTATAACATGGGCTATATTATAACGTTGTAACCCCAGGGTCGCAGGGTATACTACTGACCAGGGCGAAACCAAAGCAAAAGATTACTAAAATGCTGAAATTTTCTCATTTAATGACTCAAGTCATTTGTAGAGCTATAGTTCGAATCGATATCGTCTGTTTCATTTAGCTTTTGAGGTTTTGTAAAAGTTTAAAGTGACTACAGGCTTAGTTTTAAACTAGTGCGGTAAATATGATATTCTACAGTAAATCGGGTCATATAGAGAAGTACCTAGGTCATTGTTAAGCAGCGCTACTGCATCTAAATTTCAAACCACTTGCGGAAAAAATTAAAAGAAACCGCAAAGTTGCATGAAACAGACTTCAACATTTCGGAGTGAAAAATTATATTTACACAGGAAATACGATGCTGGTATAATGACAGTCACTTGGAGTTCGAGACAGTTACATATACAAATTTATTAAACTAAACATGTATACATGCGTACGAGAGATACACGAAAAAAATTTAATTGTAAATTACACCCTAAAAACGGACGTACCAAACGAGCACGTTGCAGTCGGCTTTATTAAATCCACTGCCGAAGCTCAAAGTAAAAAAAAAATATATATATATATATATATATATATATATATATATATATATATATATATATATATATATATATATATATATATATATATATATATATATATATACTAGCAAAAAATGCTCCGATGGAACAAAAAGATGAATATACATTCGGAATTGTGGATTATTAAGGATGTAAAAGGAGGGGACTAGGAAAATCTACTTAAAGTCGCAAAATCTGCTAAAAATCACACTTTCTCTAAGCAACGCAAAAAATCGAAGTATATTCTGCGGCCAACAGATTAAAATAAATATTTAACCATAAAATGATTGAAAAAGCAGCACGTTAGCTACGCAGTAGCTATGAGAAATGATGTTGAGTGAACTGACAGTCTTTCTAAGCCCATTGAATGAATGGTTTAAAACAGTAGGAAACGCGTAAGTTGACTTGATGACTTGAAACAGATTAATGTTGGTACACTAGCACTCCCTTAACGATTGTGTGCACTAATCAATCGGCCCCTGCTTTGCTTGCTTTAATGCTCAAAACAAAAATAAAACACTTTAAATACAATACCACTTAGTTTTCTATCAATCAGGATACGAAGCTAGTCAGCGTTGCTACTTGCCAGCTATTTTAAAAAATAATAAACATTACAGATTCCGTTTATATACTCTTATCTGAAACTTTGAATATTATTTAAAAAAGACACTTCTCTAGAGGCCGCAGAATATACATACTTCGATTTTTAGCGTTGCTTGGAGAAAGTGTGATTTTTAGCAGATTTTGCGACTTTAAGTAGATTTTTCCTAGTCCCCTCCTTTAACATCCTTAATAATCCACAATTCCAAGTATATTCATCTTTTTTGTTCCATCGGAGCATTTTTTTGCTAGTACACTAATTTTAATTAGCGTGATTTCAGTACATCAAAAAATAAATATCACATGCCAACCACTTTACACCACTGTTGTGTGCAAACAAGCTGGCGTATCACATTTGGTTTCTGGTTCATTTTTAGACTTGAAATTATGTCCAGACTCATAACCCAGAACTTGACAGAAAAAAACAAGGCAGAAACACGTTTAAGTCCCCTATTTTTTGACTTTACACCTCCCGAAAAAGCTAAATACTGATGTAAACAAACGCAATTCACTGTGACGCGTACCCTTTAGAAAGTACTTTATTTTTATCCTATTCGACCTCGCCCGACTTCTGAACAGAGAAAGTGGCGGACAAAAAATGTACAAACACGTATTTTCCACTGTCCACCACATTGTAAACTTTAAAAATCTGAACCTAACGCCCCATTGAATGTAAATAAATTCGGTTCGGGCCAGTTTGTTGCCCTTTGATTGTAGTACGTTTGCATGTGCCAAACTTATGTTCCGCAAAATATTTGATATGATTTAACCAATCGAAAACACGAAAAAACCCTGTTTTTTCGCTCATTTTACACCTCAGATTTCGAACTTTACACCCCATAAACAACTCAATATTACGTTTTTTTTGAACGCGGCTTGCTTCTGACGTGTAGCCATTAGGAGTTACTTCATTTCTATTTTATTCAATCCATCCCAACTCATAACCGAAAAAGTTGGCAGAGAAATCTTGGACAAAATCTGTTTTTTACTCATCCACTAGAGTGTAAAGTTTAAAAACCCTGGTACTAACTGCGTATTGATTGTAGAAAAGTTTGCTGGTAAGCACAAGATAGCCCTTGATCCGTAGTACATTTCATGTCAGAAAAAATTCCTAAAACTCTATAACCGGAGTTGTTGGCAGACATAAACAAGTCGAAAACTCGGCCAAAATGTGTCTTTTCAGCCCCAGATTTTCGCACTCTTCCCACTCCCATTCGAGAACTGAGGCGGAATTCAAAAAGCAAAGAAGTGCTATCTGCAGGACCTGAATAGATGAATTAGTCAAATGAATATGAATGGCATGGTTCTGCCGAAGAGAATTTAAAAAAATGAAAAAGTACAGCATTCGGAAGATTCGAACCCATCATTCTTTTCTTAAGACCGCGTCCGAGAACGGAGTTGCCATCCACTGCGCCGACTCGGCATATCGGCGAGATTTTCAGCTTGATTATACTATTTTGAAAGATATTCATCATTCTACTGAAGTTTAAGAATAGTGCATTTATGATGATAAAAATAATTATTTATTAAAGACGAGTCAAAAACCTCTGAAATAAGAAAAAATCTGATCAAAAATATGCAATACGGAGTTATCTATCGGCATTAGAAAATATATGTAGATATATTTCAAAGTTCACCTCTTCATACCTCAACAAACACTGGCTATAAGACAAGTTTAAAGGTCATATTCGTTATTCTGACCTTACAGGAAACATTTTAAAAAAATTCATCCATCCACGATGCTCTGGGCGCAAAAATGCTTCTCGGTGTAAACTTTACACTTATGCTAATACCGCAATATTGGTTGTATAGAGACAAAATAAACTGGGATCTGTAACGCTGAGGTCAGGGCACCTTTTAAGCATAATTAGCATGTTCCGCCTATCGGGAAAAATCTTTGCCGAATACAAAAAAAACACTGATTCGAGCAGAATTTACTATTTTTGTATAACTTTTGTCTTCTGAACAGCTTAAATTTGAGGAAGACATTGTGATAAGTCAAATGTTTCTGAGCTCTACACAGAATTATTTATTTTCTGCATTATTCTCCTTTGAAATGCACTATTGAGTACAAAACAGGTTAAACACAAGGTCAAGCTTGGACATAATGTTTAGAAATCATTTGTGAAGCCATGCGACTTATTTTTTCAATTTCATTGAAAACAAATTAAATTTTTGTTAATTTTAAAAATTGTCCTTTCCAATGTTTAGAATCTGGTGAGAAACGCTCAAAAACACCATTATTTTTGCCTATTTGCTAATACTTATGGGATGTCCGACTTTAAAATTTTAGTCCCTAAAATTCAGAAGGCCAGCTACGTGCCTGCAATATAAATTTCGGATAAATTTAATCTTGTTTAAATTTCGAATGAATTTATAAATTTCGAAAAAACGAAAAAATCTCGCATTTCTCCTGCGTAGAGATATTAACCCTCTTACATACGCACACCGCTTTTTAATCAATTTCGTCTGCAGAAGCGTTTCAATTTTCATTCATTTTCGTTCTCAATATTGCCTTATTTGCCCCGGAAAAACACCGCTTTTTACTTCTGGTTTATTTGAAAATCAAACATAACAGCGAATCTGTTCAAGAACGAGCAAAAACGAACACAGCCAACCAGAATAATTAAGTCCAGAAGTTCACTGATGGGTGCTCTATAATGAACAATGTACAAATGTACATCATAGGTTCGCAAGGTCAAACTTTCAGAGGGTATGAAAATCAAGAGTCTATAGATAGCTAAGTGCTTTGTAAAAAACGATTATATAGCAGGAAAAAATCAAATTTCAAATTATTTTTCGATTTTTCGTGATTTTCGATGTTAACAGATAGAGCTCGATTACAATCATCGAAACGTTGCGTTATTGCTCCTATCGCCAAGTTTTAAGCGCCTTTTTGACCTTTGGAGATTTTAGATCTGCTCAAAATCATTAATTGGCCATATATGGTCCAGGCACATGGGTGCCAATTTCTTTCCGATCCTGATGTTGTGTACAGGTGAAGATGTGAAATGATGTCAAAATAATACATGAAATACATAAATGTTTTTGCATTTGAATAATGCAATATATTGCTTGCCCTTAGTGAAAATTAAGTTTTTTCATATAGCCTGTTTTACATAAACACGCGGTTTTCATTTAAAAAATTTTAAACTGCCTCGAGCCAATAGTTCTTACCGACTGTGAGTAAAAATCCGAAATAAAACAAGATCACCTAAATAAAATACATTTTTTTTACTACTGAAACATTAAAGGTTATTTGTATAAAATGATCCCTGTGGAGTAACAAAGGAATAATGGTCAAAATACTGAATCTACTTAGTATGCGGGTAAAAGTTATGAAAACTTACACGTAAACAAATCCCATTGTGCTTCAGCATCTGAGCTATTCAATGGATCAGACGAATAATTTGCTCTGACGTATGGATAACGTGCATACAGTAACAATGTTACATTCTCATTCGCTGCCGAATCAAAAAAATACGTGAAAATTGAAAAGGTACACATCGAAATGGTTCTGAAATGCCACACGTCTGAATTTTGCAAACAGACTGGCTTTGAAAGCTTCAGCGTCAAATTTTGTAAATTTTCATCATCGACTGTCAAAATATTTCCGTTCAACGAAACAATAGTTCCGCCTGAACTTTCAGTAAGAGGAAAATACCACAACAGATCGTTGGATATCAGCGGCAATTTGGTCCCAACATTTGTCACACTGTATATGCCAGATAGACACAGGCCAGTCATGGGATCCACGCCATATCCTAAAATAGAATGCGTTGAATAGCTGGTAGATTAAAATCAAAGACAAAAGTAGGGGGCGGATTTAAGGGAGCGGCGGCCGCCCTACCTCCCCCCTCTCCCCATCGCCCCAAAATAGTTGGCGAGATAAAGAATGGATAATGTAATTTGCAATGATTTTTGGCCGACACCGATCATAATTTCTCAAATTTTTTCCGCGCTTCGAGTCGGATAATACCTATTAATGTCATTTATTTGCTTTCTTGGCCTAGAAGCCATTTTTTGCTCATGGAATAGGTTTCAAACAATTTCAGCAGCAGAATCAATATTTTCGATGTTACGCGTCAGATGCTACATATACTCGTACAGGAGATCAAGCAGTATAAATCAAATTTCTAAACGTCCTTCTGTCTAAATTTCAAGAATTTTCCAGCGCTTCGCGCCAGATTTTCGGTAAGTGTTAAAAAATCCAATGATTTCCAGCCAAAATTGTCGAAAATTTCGAAATTTTTTGAAAAAACGTTGTGTCAAAAATGATTTTTAATGAAAGTACATAGATAGTCTAATATGCCGAAAAAATGCTATTTCGCACGTTAAGGGCAAAATTTTGGGCCTATTTTTGACTGTTTTTGGAAAAGTTGGGGTACCGTCAGTAGTAAGCCGTGCGTCCATAGATGGCAGTGCTAGCATGGGCGGAAGGGTTCATAATCTGCGCCCTGAGGTAAAGCCAGGGCGCAATGCTGTAGCATAGGCAGTGTTGTAGCATAGGGAGGGTGGGGGACTGCCCGGACCTGCCAGCCCAGGGCCAGAGGCCCAGGGCCTGTGGAAAATTTCCCTAGTGGAAATTTCCATGGGGGAAATTTCCCAGAAGGAAATTTTTGAAGGGGCTTATCTCAACAACCAGCAGTCGGATCGGGCTGAAATTCTAGGGGTAGGATAAATACTCTATTAGTAAACTATTACAAAAATTTTGAGGGAGTATCTACAGTATACCAGCATCAGTTTACACTTTTGCGTATAGGGGGCGTATCTCAAGAAGCAACGATGGGATTAGCCTCAAATTTTCAGGGTAGGATATATAAATTTTAGCTGTGCTAAGTACAAAATTTTAGCGCGCAACCGACAGTATGCCGATTTTAGTTTACAGTGCTTTTTCAGATGATGGCATCAAACGGATGGATGAAAAGTAAGGTCTCGTTCGATACTTGGCAGGCTGGTCGAGCCGAACGAGCTTAAGCTGCCCAGGGGGAAGGGCGCGTCCAACAACCCAGGACCAGGGGCCCAGGGCCAGGGAAAATTTTCTGAGGGGGGAATTTTTTCTGCGGGAAAAGTCTACTGAGCCTAAGGGCGAATCAACCCAGTAGTGTTGTAAATCAATGTGTAAAGTGTAAAGTGTGTTTTTTTGTTTACAATGCATGATTTTTTAGCAGTTCAAGGATCAGTTTTGCAGAAATTTTGTCTTCCGAGAAAAATTGGCTGTACGCAACCAGTTAAGGGGCAGGGGCCCAAAGCCAGAGAAGGGATTGCCATCGGGATCACTAGCGCTACTTTACACATGTATTTGTCTCATTATATAGCAAAGTATATGCTAATTAGTTGATCATTCATGAAAGTATGCATAATATTCTTTCGCTTGCTTGCTAACCACAGATTAGCTAGAGTAAGCAAATTACGACGAGTGACACATTGTTTGACAAGTTTGGAAAAATTGCTGAAAGCCTCAGCATCATTTTCTACTAAACTTGTTCGTACTCAGTATTGAGCTTAGACCAAAAGTACTTACCTAAGGCCAATGTGGATACGCTGTTTAGGTGAAGCAGGTGTAATAATAAATGATTATAGTTTTTTGTCCTTGATCCATGTTAATAAGTGTATAAAATTTTGCGATAAAAATGATATTTATAGCCGATACCTGAAATGCAGTTTGACAATTGTTTTGCCGAATTCGAAAGGCACAGGTTCATCTTGATCACTTTAAATGTTCACTTCAATGGTATTGAATGATTTTTTGAGGACGGGTATATAATGTAGACTGATAAATGCGTGATTAACAATATCCATATATTTTCCTTCTATATTCACAACCTGCAGAAGCGGTGCAAAAACATTTCCAATGATTTGAGGCTCAACTATATCGCAATGTACGTGAAAGTTATGCATTCCACCCAGCATGTCGGGAGAATGGTGCACCACTATGCTTAATTATTGCACAACAATATAATTTATATTGCTAAGCTGACTTTTTAGAAATCCCAGCATCTACATTAAATGCTTTGTCAGCTTTACACTTTGAATATATTCAGTATTAGTAGTTAAGCGTGTCCCCCTGGAGCGCAACACAAAGTATAGCCCGTGCTTAAGCATAGGCTATGTTGAAGCATAGTCCTGTGTTGAAGCATAGGCTATATGTTTTGTGTTGCGATCTAGGGGATGACGTCACACTATAGTTAACCTCAACTATGGGTATACTGTAGATCTTTTTAAACTTGCGAATCACAAACAAAAGTCATACTGTAACTAATCATAGTTGGGGATATCTATGGCTACCTACTTAACACTATAGATGATTATAAACAATAGCACGCGGTATACTAAAGACCACTTTAAACTTGCGGATCAAGTCAACGAGGTATACTGTAGACCGATCTACCTTACACTACAGCAGGAGTACCTATTTAAGAGTCAGTTTCTGTAAGGACCACCTTAACCTTACGTAAGTAAAAAAATAATTTTTCTTAATTTTAACATATATTACACAAATTTTTACGCTGATTCCGAATCTGAAAACCGTTTTACACAAAAATGATTTTTCGCTGACTTATAGGGGTGTAAAGTGTGAAAAATCGGAATATGTGCCGAATTTCATATGTTGATTAATATTTTCCAGAATAATTAACATTTTTCAATGCAGTTTTTTTAAATTACAGAAGATTAAATGGGCTTTACAAAAAGTATAAAAAGTTTGTTTACCGGATCATCCCACGGGATACAGCAGTCAATAAAGGTCAAAAATATGAATTTTTGCACTTGCAACATTTTTACTTTTTTAGCCATAAGTCCAGAGTGGTCATACAGAATCGAACCTTATTTCACCACAATATGTGCCACCTATGTACCCATTTCTGTGTAAAAAATGTAGGATATGTGATGGATAGTTATTGACCACTTTTGACAAACGTGAAATTAACTCATGTGTTCAAATTTCAAAAATGATACATTTGTGCTATAAAAAATTTAACGTTTCGATCTATAACTCCAGAACTGTAAAACATTGTGCGACTGCATTATACCACAGCTTGTACCATCTATGTGCCTAAGTGCTTGCAAAAGATCATGCGTATACCTTAACTGGTTGTTGACCATTTCTGACAAACGGTAATTGAACTCAATTGGTCAAAGTCGAAAAAATCATACATGTGTGGTACAAATAACTTTCCTTTTGGAGCTGTAATTCGGAAAATAAAATTCATCTTGTGGCCACATTACACCACAATTTGCACTATCTATTTGCCTAATTATATGCAAAAATCCATCCATATATGTTTGATATTTATTGACCATTTTTTGGAAACGTAAACTTAACTCCATTGTTCAAAATCGAAGAAATCACACATTTGTGCTTAGAATAATTTTGCTTTTGCAATTATGCAATAATACACATTCGCATTGATGGGAGAGGTGGATTTGGGTAAAACCCTTTCCCTGGTACCTTGGAGTTGGATCTCATGGGTTTTTTGGCAGCTGTATTTTGTACACCCTGAACTTTCTGGGAGATCGATTGTGTCACTTAGGCCAATTTTGGTCGAAAAAAAACTAGAAAATAACTAGAAAATCCCTGCAAGGATTGGATTATTTTACGTTTGCAGGCACTGAAGGGATTGACACCCTTATTGATGTGGTTGAAAAACTTGATTCAATGTATCCAGATAAAGAGTGGAAGATAAACACCATCAAGAATCTCAAAAATGCTCGACAGTACATCAAGTCCGATTACAAGCTTCATGTGAAGCAGCAATCATTCACAGCTGATCACTGTATTGACTTTGCTTTAAGTGATGGATCGAATGAATTTTCAAATGTTTGTCCACATACACATGAACTATACTGTGGTAACTGTGAAGAATTAAAGAAAACCTTGAAAGATCTGACAACGTATTGGCTGAGTGGTAGCATGCTGCATTGTCTGAGCGAAGAAAAGCATTTGCTACATCTGGTGCTTCTTGCTTGATCATACGAAGCAAGTTTTCCAATATTGCAGTGACAACATCACTATCTTGTGGTGATGGGTCCAGCACATCCACAAACATTCTTCTGATAAATTGACCATTTGTATTTCTCCCCAAAATGACAGCAATATGTCAGGGGATCCCCTTCTTTCCAAACCACATCGTTTGATCTTCTCTGCCACTTCGAGGCAGCCATTCCATTGCCCAGTCGATAGTGATGTAAATATCACTAGATGTCACTTGAGCCAAGACATCAGTTTTTGCCTTATCCTGATTGACAGTACGAATTTGGTGTTTTTTCCATTCAAAAATGGCTTCTTAGGCATTTTGGGCAAGGAACGATAACTCTTGTTTCAAAGTTTGTTCAATTTGGACACTTTGAAGCCGTTGATTCAGATCTTTCAAGGTTTTCTTTAATTCTTCACAGTTACCACAGTATAGTTCATGTGTATGTGGACAAACATTTGAAAATTCATTCGATCCATCACTTAAAGCAAAGTCAATACAGTGATCAGCTGTGAATGATTGCTGCTTCACATGAAGCTTGTAATCGGACTTGATGTACTGTCGAGCATTTTTGAGATTCTTGATGGTGTTTATCTTCCACTCTTTATCTGGATACATTGAATCAAGTTTTTCAACCACATCAATAAGGGTGTCAATCCCTTCAGTGCCTGCAAACGTAAAATAATCCAATCCTTGCAGGGATTTTCTAGTTATTTTCTAGTTTTTTTTCGACCAAAATTGGCCTAAGTGACACAATCGATCTCCCAGACAAGTTCAGGGTGTACAAAATACAGCTGCCGAAAAACCCATGAGATCCAACTCCAAGGTACCAGGGAAAGGGTTTTACCCAAATCCACCTCTCCCATCAATGCGAATGTGTATTATTGCATAATTGCAAAAGCAAAATTATTCTAAGCACAAATGTGTGATTTCTTCGATTTTGAACAATGGAGTTAAGTTTACGTTTCCAAAAAATGATCAATAAATATCGAACATATATGGATGGATTTTTGCATATAATTAGGCAAATAGATAGTGCAAATTGTGGTGTAATGTGGCCACAAGATGAATTTTATTTTCCGAATTACAGCTCCAAAAGGAAAGTTATTTGTACCACACATGTATGATTTTTTCGACTTTGACCAATTGAGTTCAATTACCGTTTGTCAGAAATGGTCAACAACCAGTTAAGGTATACGCATGATCTTTTGCAAGCACTTAGGCACATAGATGGTACAAGCTGTGGTATAATGCAGTCGCACAATGTTTTACAGTTCTGGAGTTATAGATCGAAACGTTAAATTTTTTATAGCACAAATGTATCATTTTTGAAATTTGAACACATGAGTTAATTTCACGTTTGTCAAAAGTGGTCAATAACTATCCATCACATATCCTACATTTTTTACACAGAAATGGGTACATAGGTGGCACATATTGTGGTGAAATAAGGTTCGATTCTGTATGACCACTCTGGACTTATGGCTAAAAAAGTAAAAATGTTGCAAGTGCAAAAATTCATATTTTTGACTTTTATTGACTGCTGTATCCCTGTGGGATGATCCGGTAAACAAACTTTTTATACTTTTTGTAAAGCCCATTCAATCTTCTGTAATTTAAAAAAAACTGCATTGAAAAATGTTAATTATTCTGGAAAATATTAATCAACATATGAAATTCGGCACATATTCCGATTTTTCACACTTTACACCCCTATAAGTCAGCTAAAAGTCATTTTTGTGTAAAACGGTTTTCAGATTCGGAATCAGCGTAAAAAGTTGTGTAATATATGTTAAAACAAAGAAAAATTATTTTTTTGCTTACGTAAGTCACTATTACAGCAAGGTGATTCTTACAGACATTGACTCTTAATGCAGGGGAGGGGGAAGCTATCAGAATTTTATTTTTTGGGGATAACTATGAACACCGCTAACCATACTAAATGTGTTCAATATTCTAACTAGCATATCACTTTACACTTTACACTCGATTAGTTTACACCTTATCATGAAACCTCTATAAATCATGAACCAATTGTTGAATCGAACTGGAATGTTCAGAATGTAAAGACTACATGCCAAAAATAATGTGTATGGAAAATCATGTACCGGCTTGATGTAGCTATGTTATAACACGTATTTTTTTAACCAATGGCCGGATTGAGCTCACATTTCAGAAACAGCATATACACGAGTCACTTATTCTTTACACATTGGCTTACTGTAAGTATACTGTAGCTTTCTGGATTTTCTAAATCTCACAAACTAGCAATCAAATAAAGCTGATATTCAACAATATAGATGTGTATGAGTCAAAAATAACGTACGTAAAATATAGTGCATGGGTTACTGTAGGTATGCTACAACACGTATCTTTTGATTCGCTAAGCTGGAAATGTGAGAGATTCAACAAACACGATAGAAAAGTTGCACCAGGACTACTATAGGCAACATTTAGTAACCCATAGTGAGGAAAAGATGGTTGTGAAAAAGGTTACAAAGGGCCTACAGTTATAAATACATAGGATAAATATACTGAATATAAATACAGGGACCTCCAGTATAAATACAATGGATCCGCTCTATGTTTACAAAATCAACATAGAAACGGATGTATGTATTCACCTTCGGGATTTACTTAGGTACCTAAATCTGCTCTTAGCGCTGGTCCCAATCGCGTAGTCAAATAACAACTTCGATTCTCTGGACCCTTGTAGACCTACAACTTCGACTCCCTCAGTCCTAATATTGCTGACCGCTTTTAGTCGGGAGTCTCAGCAGCTACGCCCTAAATCCTAACACTCGTACCTACCTAAATCCCGGAATGCCGCCAAGTCAGTTGACCTATCTCACCCCAGCTCAAGTTGATAAATTAACTTATTTTCTTAGTTTACACTCGTCTTGAAATGTTTTTGGCTCTTAATGTAGGTAGCACAATGAACTTTGAAAACAACACCAACGAGCTCTAAGCTGATCAGTCATCAGAAATAATTAAATAATATTTTTGACCAATTTTGGGTGAGAAAAGAATATAGAATTTTGAGCGAAATAAATAATTAAAAGGTAGTCACCATTCCATTCCACTAATAATAGAAGTCTTCGACGAAGTAAAGCCGACCAATATATTTAGGAAAAATCATACACTGCCATATAATACAATAGACTCACTAACATCGACCAATTTATAAATGCCAAATTTACATGTCTCAATTGGCGTCCATCGACGCTCACAAAAAATAGAACTAAACGATATTATAGGTTATGTAAAAACTAATATGGAACACGAACGTTGGCGTCCATCGACGCTCACAAAAAATAGAACTGAACGTAAAATAATACAATATACGCGTTTTACTAAAATGATCATAATAATGCAATGAAATCGTACATTCAATAACTCTTACAAAGCAAATTACTGATGTTAGCATATACGTAACTCTGGTTTACCGGACAAGTATCTAATAGAATTTTGTAATAAAAATTAGGGATAAAGTGGGAAGACCGAAGGCATAGCCCACAGTGCACTATCGTAGATAGCTACTAGTATTGGCTATGTGAGTGGCTACCGCGAACTGCTAAGGCGAGTTCGCCAAACCGTGTAACTCTCGTAGTTACACAGTCTCGCACAGATCTCCCCCATCCCAAAGCTAGAGGATCATTCTGTAGACTGCAGGGGCCGGTTGCAATACCTTGCGCTCAGGCTTAAGCTCGAGCTCGAACTTAAGTCCGACATGTCGAGCTCAGCTGATCGCGAACTAGAAACCGATTGCAATATTTTTCTCGACCTCGCGATCAACTGAGCTCGAGCTTAAGCTCGAGCGCGGTTGAGCTCGAACTTAAGCTCGAGCTAAAACTCGAACTCAGTACACTTTAACTAGGCGACCTATTAAGTATAGTGCAATATGTACCTACATTTATATGTGACGTTGCATGTGTGTGTGTGTGCAACGTGTATCTATAGTCTGTTTCACATAAGTTTGGGCATAAATTTCAAGAATTTTTCGAAAGTAAGCCGACGGATAACGATAATTATATATCTAATCAATGCTATAATTGCAATCTGTCAGCTTATTGTCGAACAAAGATTTTAAAATTTAAGCCCAAACTTGTGTGAAACAGAATTTAAATGTAAATTATGTAATGCGCATATGCGCATGCACGTATCATGTTCGAGTACAAATGTTTATATAAAAGCATAACATTTTATGATGCCAATCATAATTTTAATTGAATCTATTTAAATTTGATTTCAATTTTAAATTTTAATTGTTTTTTATTAAATTTATTTTTTAAATTAATTTCAATTTTTTCACCAATCTTAATTTTAATTTAGAGTTTTTTTTTCATGTCATAATGTTCTGCATTCAATTTTTTAAGAATTGCTGAGTTAATTCTGAAGTAATAAAACTGCATTTACTTAAAATTTAATTTCCTTTTTGTTTATTATTTTCATGGAATGTTTTACAATTTTATGTATACTCGTATAATACTGAAATCTCTTGAGGATTAATTTAATTATTTCAAACATCGTTTTGACAAACATTTGCCGATCTAAATATGTTTCAGAATCGGCAAATACACATAGAGTTCTAGCTTAAGCCCGATGGGTAGCAGGTTTAACTTCAACACAGCGTCGATCGCGACGTCGAGCTCAATTACGGAATGAAAATAATATTGCAACCTGCTCGAGCTCAAGCTCGAGCTCGGACTTAAGCTCGAGCTTAAGCTCGAGCTCGCGCTTAAGCTCGAGCTTAAGTTCGACGTCGAGCTCAACTGAGCTCGAGATTAAGCTCGGGCTTAAGTCCCAGGTATTGCAACCAATGAGTGCGAGGTTGGTGAAAACAGGTCGAGATGATCGCGAGCTCGAGCTTAAGCTCGAGTATTGCGACCAGCTCCAGATCTTTTGTATGAACACACTGAAAAACGTGCATAATACTTAATAAGGTTATAAGACAATAAAACATGAAGATACGGATTTAACGAAAAAATCAGACATATTTTGTAAAATTTGGAAATTATTTTGTAAAATTTGGAAATTATTTTGTAAAATTTGAAAATTATTTTGTAAAATTTAGGAACTTTTTTATATGATCGGTGTTCTTGCATCTTTTTCTTCAATTGTGAACCACTCTTCTGTCCAATTAGGCCAGAAGCCTTTTTACTCATTCGTACGTTATCTCCAACATCAAGTTTAAATATAATAGGTTGCCTAGTTGTTCGAAATACTTTATTCAGAATTTCCTGCTCATTTTCCCCATCCACATTTGCCGGAAATGTCCCTTCGATGGTACGAATTATTATAATTTTCCAAAAAATTAGCTAAAACGTCAATGTACCTATATGTATTTTTGGCTGTAAAATATCTCCAGATTTTTTCCTTTAGAGTGCGGTTAAAACGTTCTACGACACTGGCTTTTAGTTCACTTTTTGATTGTAAAAAAGTGGATATCCTGAGTTTTTAGAAAATTTTGAACTTCCCTGTTGATAAACTCTTTTCCTGAATCTGTCTGCAATTTATATGGCATTCGACCGGAAGTAGTTAGGCATGTGTCTCTAGGGTGCAACGTTATAGCATAACCTGTGTTATAGCATAGGCGGAGGGGCTAAAATCTGCGCCCTGGCTTTTCACAGGGCGCAAGAATCGGGCCTGCCCGGACCTGCCCAGGGAGGGGTCGCGCGCCAGCCCAGGGCCAGGGGAGGGTTGAATTTCCATGGGGGAAATTTCCCCGGGGGGAAAAAATTGAAATACCTATAACTCAAGAACCAGCGGTCAGACCGGGCTAAAGATTTTCAGAGTATGTTGAGTATATGTTAGGTATGCTATGTACAAAATTTTAGCGCGCAATCTACAGTATACCAGCATTAATTTACACTTTTGCATAAATCAAGAACCAATTGCCGGATTTTGTTCAAATTTTCAGGATATGATGTATGTATATAGTAGGTGAGGCATGCTGCTCACAGAATTTTAGCGCGCAGCCTACAGTACACTGATTTACTTTACACTTTCTCATTTGGTTTTATATCTTTAAAATCAGCGGTTTTATTGAGTTGAAATTACGGGGGCAGAATAATTATTTTATTAGCAAACTATTACAAGAGTTTTGTGGAAATTCTACAGTATGCCAGCATCAGTTTACACTTTTGCGTAACTCGAGAACTAGCGGTCGGATTGGATTGAAATTTTTGAAGTACGATAAATAAATCTCAGCTGTGCCATCTATTTACAAAATTTTAGCGCGCAACCTACAGTATACCGACTTTTTACACTGTCTTTACAATGTTAGGCATGTGTATGCATTTTAATGCATTTTGCATCTTTACAATGCTTGATTTTTAGCAATTTTAAGGATCAAGTTTGTCTCCCAAGAAAAATTGTCTGCACGCGCTTAGGCAGGGGCCCAGAGACAGATGGGGAGGTAGGTTGTTCCTCCTTGAAGAGCGATGCATTCAAGGAGGAACAGCACGAAATTGATAAACGCGAAGCATTTTAGATTTTTGCATTAAAATTAAAAGCAGCCATTTTAGAAAGAGATATTGATTCTTTGTGTGGCTTGTATGCGGTTTTTCATCAGAATGGAAAGAACATGTGGGAAAACATGTATGATAACTGTATTTTACAACAAGTAAATCGTTTGTTGTAAATTTACAGTAGTAAAATTGTGCGTCTAAGGCGCAGGCTCCCGTGGCTCTTAACCTCCACGCGGTCCGAGCCTGAAACGATCCATTTGATCGGCCAATAAGAGCATAAATAATAATGAAAAAATAAAAAATGTAAAAAATGGATAAATTGTTGACAAAATTATATTATGACCCTCAAATTGGATATACGGAGCGAATCAACTTTTTGCTCGAGTAAAAAAGCTACGTTCAGGCGTGATACATATAAATACTGCTCATCAGGAGACATGTATGTACGTGGGGATTGGGGTCTAGACTCTAGTCCCCCAGAGAATGGAGAAATGGGAAATTTTCTAGGGAAAATGAGGCAAAATGAAGACTAAACAAGGATAATAATTGAAAAGCATTTTGTGGAATAGAAAAACTGTAGAATAACGTACGCTATTTTAGCATTTATCTCAGTAATTAAGGTCATTTTGACCTAAAAAGCTCAGTTTTTGACCCCATAGACCGGCTGACAACCCCTCCTCCAAGAACAGCCAGCTAGTGCGCTCATCATTAACCTCAATGTACATATATATGGTTGACGTTTTATCTTCAATACCACTCTGGAACAATTTTTAGCTGCTGAACGGTCTTGTGAAATGAAAAGGACAGTAAATATGAAGGAAAATTTTTATTTTCATACATCAGCTAGGACGAATGAAAACGAATATCTGATTCACTTACTTTCACGTAAACAGCAATAAGCGTCACATTTTCTGCTCAAAAGGTTAAGCACAACGATAAAACAAAGAGCTCCGTAAATTCGGGAGATCTCGAAGAAATGCATGCTATATAGTTAAGTTTAGTATGCAAGAAAATGATCAAACCGAAATTTCTCATAAAATTGCTTAATATGCAGATTTTGGCCATTTAGAAATTAAGTATTCTCAATTCTACTGCGGAGCAAAAATGATTTTTTCATGGGAACGCTGATTTATACGATACCACTTTTTGCATTAAGCTAATGGATACTATGAATTATTGCTAGGCGTTAAACAAAGTAGGGGATTCTTGTGAAAGCCTTATTGTGTAATATAAAGATAGTATACAGAATAAAATAAGATTTATACATTAAAATTGAATATCTTAGATTATCACTAAGACAAGCAGTCAATTTTACTCATATATGCAAATTGCGTTTTTCAAATTATTTTAAGATTAACGCCGGTAGGTACGTTTATTGAATCGGATCCTCAAACGGCTCATTGAATTTCGTGTCGTTCGACTTTTAATTCTAAGGGCAGTAGTTGAAGAAATGAGAAGTTTTGCATCGGCTTGGCTCAAATGCATGAATCTATAATTTAAAATGACTCGACATCACACATGCACACTGGGGGTATGGGGCATCCTTCTACTAGGACTTTTGGAAGGCATACTCCCCTCAGGCCATTTTGGACCTGAACCGATCATTTGAACCATGAAAAGCGTCAGATGATGTCTAACAGTGTAATTTCAAGTAAGCACCTACATTACTTATTTTTCGGGCAGTAGACTATTCAGTTCCTTTATACAGACATCTTTCTTTCATTATGTTGTATAAATTTGATATTACCGGCATACATTGGCAGCAATAAAATTCTGGGGGATTCAATTAAAATTGCCACAAATCGCTAGAATATGTAACTAAAAATAGAATTCTGGAGGTCTACAGTAATCTGCGGGGATATTTCGACTTCTGTGGGGAGTATATACCTCCAAACCTCCTTACGTTCATGTGTGGTTACAGGACATTCCATTACTCTTATTGTAATTGTTTTCATCAAATTTTACCATGAATATTCGTGATAAAATTAAATAAGACTAATTACAAAACTTTGACATTAAATAGGTCTTTTGACCGTATGCATGTATTGTATGCTTGACATCAATCGAAACGAGTTCAAATCACTTTCAAATCTGCAATAACCAACAGAGGAAAATAATAGTGAATGCTACACATGTAACGGCTCGAAATTTCGGATAGGGGTAACCTGCCATTTCTAGAGGAGCAGGGTAAATGATCTACAATTTTCGGCCAAAAACAGCCAAACAACGCATAAACGGTCTAAAAATTCTATTTCTTAAAAATCGGGGTGAGGGTCAAAAATTTTCTGACTTCGAGGGATAAGGGGCGGCTATCTTTGAGTGGAGGATACCCCATCCATCTATTACATCTTTAATGGATGCATATACAGAAAATATGACCAGACTCCGGTTAGAGGTGTTAGTAAAGACTAATATTCTGCAATATATTTTACAAAAATATCGACTTTATTAAGAGACGTTCGAAGAAATCAATTCGTTACGAGAATTTCGACGTCTTAAGCTGAATTTTTATTTTACTCACTAGCTAGTCAAAAAAGGAACATTATAATCTTCTTTTACACATTGAGCTGTGGGTATTCTGCAGTAAAAAGAATGTTTTTATAAGACAATGCAGTTTGACCTGTTTCACATCACATGAGGCTAGGCATAAATTTCATGAATTGTCATCGACAGTTAGCTGATAGTTTTAGGTAATTACGCAACAGCTGAATGCATTTATCGTTTAATCTGTGGGCCTAATGTCTCAGTAAAGATCTGAGGACTATGCCCCAACTTGTTTGTAACAGACTGTATTACCGTGACGTCATGAAGATAACCATTTTCCAATGTAATAATACTAGTACAGCATGGGGATTATGGGTAGTCGGGTCCATAAAATTTTAAAAAAGATGCCCTTTCTGGGCTAAAAAACGATGGGCTACTGTTAAAGAACATTGTTTTTAAATGTTTCGGACAATACTCGTTCTTTCTAGAACATAAAAACTCTGAAAATTCCGAAAATTTGAAAAAATCGAGAAATTCGAGCAAAATGTAGTCAAAAAATGTGTATATGGCGCTAGGCGCCGATAATTTGAAACATTTGAGCCAAAAATGAGCTGAAAACGCTTAAAAATCACTTTTTAGAAATTTCATAAAAACTCGACAATTCTGGGGTGGTCGCAGTCATTTTGCGAGGGGTCAGTAACCATTCTGGGGAGTCTACCCCATGAATACGTATGAATGAAGTCACAATTTGTTTCGCTACAGTAGGTATCTGTATAATCTATACACCTTTCAGTGGTAGGTACCTGGATCTATGACGTTTTGACACCAGCAACTTATTAATTATTCTGCTTAAATCAATTTCAAAGCAATTTTTGAAACGCATTATATATTCAGAAAGCAGGTTCTACAAGCTACAAAATAGCATATTGTTCTTTTCGATTTGATGAGTATTCATTTGTGTATGACTGAAAAGCTGTCGAAAACCCAGTGTATTTTTAGATGTATTCAATTATCTCACTAAATTCAGAGATATTCTAAAAGTAATTTATATCATCACGTAGAGAATCAAATGGTCTTTCAGAATCTGTATTATACTTCAATCATAAACGAAATGTCAATGATTAATATATCACAAAGAGTGTGGCGTCGAAATGGCGGCGCCAAAACGTCCCATTTCATAGGCACCTACATGGCTATTTTTGGAAGTGGGACTCGCGCAAAGGCATACTACACAAGAACGCGGGAAACTTCGCCTTAAAGTTCAAAATACCCTTGCATATCCCATACAGAACTTAAATTTCCGACGCAATTTAAAGATTTTTTAGCGTTTTATCCTTCTGGACTCTCCTACATTTTGGGTAATGCCCATGTATAAACAAGACGTACGAAACATAGACAGGCGATGAGGTAGGAATTTTATCTACTACTCTTTATTTTTCGGAGGACTAGAAGTCACGATGAGATAGCACACTCGAGAAAGCGAGACTTTCGAGAGGCGGAAGTGATACATAAGTTGTTATTTTCTACCTAGATTAATTTTTGTACTAAACCACTTTGCAGACACACGAGGGAAACGGACAAGTAGAGACAGTGCACGAGAAATGTAAAAAAGGACTTTGTCGGGCGCCATATGCGTTTTTGGGGGTTAGGTGTGATTGTGATTCCACAATTCCACAGAATAGCTGCTAAACACCTCCCTCACACTATGGTTGTGCTCAAAAGTACCGAATTTTTGGCGTTTCGAGCCAAACACCTACGCATTTTTACGACGTTTTGTTTAATTAATTCTATTCCTTAGATTGTCCGAGATCTTTTAGTTTTTACAATCTGTACCAGAAAGAACGAGCATTTACAGAAACGTCAAAGATCAGTGTTTATGACGCTTATCCATTGATCTAGACAAAAAAGGAATACATAAAAACTTTTCGGGGCTGAGCCCCAACGGTATTCCAATGCTGCACAGTATAAACTTGCCATTTTTTTAAATCCCACAAGTCCTCTGACCAAAAGCACAGTTTTCTAAAAATGGCTGATAAGATGAATTTCTTTGACCGTTACTCTTGGTCGTTTGGTTCAATAAACAATCTACTTTTGGCAACTTTGGACGGATTAGGGTCCAACCAAGTTACATTACAGAAAATTGTTTTCTACAATTTGAAATTAAAAATCGAACTGAATTGGGATGAATAAATGCGAATTGAAATCACCTTACAGTATTCAAGCATGGAATGCACCACTTTTCTTACAAATGCCAAAATGTAAGGACAAATAAATTGAAGGCATAATAATGAATATATTCCTAAGCATCAGCTATTGACTAGCAAGTTCAAACACATTCTTATGAGATTATTGAAAAGTTCAGAAAAATAATGCTTTCAGTTGCGGTGCGGATCTTATTCAGATATTTGCGAGAATACGTAAGTATTTTATCTTCTAAATTTCATACAGTAATTTAATTCATTATTTCGTACAATTAATTCATAGAGAACGTGCTAAGTTCATATTTTTATCTCACACACAAGCAAGCATTTGCATGCTTCCAATTTTATTGAAGTGAAAACAAAAATGCGGCACCAGCAAAAAAGCCCTACCTACAAACATACCCACAACGAGCATACATGGGCGTGGGGATCTGGGGGTGTGATGATTATTATTGATAAGTATTGATAATTGATAAGTGATATGAGTGATAACAGACGATATAATTGATAATTGATAATTGATAACTGACATAATTGACAACTCCCTGCAGATTACAGTGGATTCCAGTATTCTATTTTTAGTAACATTTTTGACAATTTTCAGCGATTTCAGCCCCCTTCAGAATTTCTCAATGCTCATGTATGCACTCGAGCATTTAGATGCATTTTACAGCGAAATTTGGTACCTAAGATAATGTAACTTATACAAATGTAGGTACATATAATAAAAGTATAATCAAATACCTATTATCTTCAACATTTGATCGAACAGTGCTATCTAATTTTCTTCATGCATTCACCTAAATATGAAAATAGTACGTATAATTTAATCCGCTTTTTATTCTTTGAAATTCAATGATGAACATTTCACATTAATTCTAAAACAGAGTAGGTTCTCGTACTTTTGTTAAAAAATGTCATATTCATTTATAACCGATAAAAAATTAATTCATAACAAAAATCATAAACTGTCGTACAGAATGCAAAAAACTAGAATGTTATGGAATACCACGGAACCCAAGATTTCGTTGACTGTACCCAAGATTTCGTTGACTTGCCTTAAAAATCCTAGAGCTTGTCCTGGTCACACTTGAGCAAAAATTAGTCGCCCTATGAGAATTTATCATTACAGAAAAAATGCTTTCAGAAAAAATACGTTAAAGAAGGTCTTTTCAATTGTATTAAACTTAACGAATTTTTCATCGCTAATGCCAATGTCATATGTGCTTTGAATTCGTATAAACTAATTATACCAGCAGCCCGTTCAAATTAGCTTAAAATTAATTTTTCTCACAGATTCATTAATAATAGGAATTGTTTACCTCACTCTGTTGTTTCATCTCCTGATACAGAAGTTTTCAAAACGAGATTAGCTAACATTTAAATACATTTGTGAAGGGGCATACTCAATCCGTCCTTATTATCGTGACCAGGCACGTAGCTGGCCGTCCTATTTTTAGGGACCAACACCAATTTTTGGGGGGACTAAGCCCAAAAAAGCCAAAAATAGCACAAAATAACGTTTAAAAAGTCCTATTTTTTCGATTTTTCTAAATTTGGCGGGTTCGATTCTACCCATTCCCCCAGAGATACGCGCCTGATCGTGACCGTATGTCCTTTTGTCATTCCTGTTAATTCGTTTCATGAACATGTACTTGAACTCATTTTTTCGTATTTACTTGGCAATACATCTTCTTTTTCTTCTTCAAAACGTCAAACGTCAAATTATTTAAGAGGGTGTTTATGTAATTGTTCTAGTTTTCGTGTAAATCTATTAGATTCAAACTTAACGTCGCATTTTCGCATTTTAACATGAATGTGAATGATTGAAAAATCATTAAAATGATAAAAAGGAATAAAGATTTATGAATGAATATTTTTTAAATGAATGAATGAATAAATAAATAAATATATAAATAAATAAATATATAACTAAATGATTAAAAACTCTATGAATAACGCCTAATCTCAAAAATTATCTGAATGATCGGTCTCGTTATTTTTGAAGGTTTACTACAAAAACGAATCCTGATGAAAGAGATAAGGGCTCTGGGACAAACATAAAGAATTAAGTTGAGCATACGACTTTGTAATCTTTTTCGGACTATTAAAATTTTTGTATTTCCGAAATCCTGGCCCAGAACATAGGTGCACAAGGTGACGGTCGGCAGGGCGGGGGTGAAATCCCAAAAAATTAAGACATAAATTTAATGTTCACGATTTTTTGCTGTTTAAATGATCAAAATGGTCAAAATAGCCTATAAAACGGTTTTTCGTGGTAATATCGCATTTTAAACGCATTTTTAGTCCATTTTGACAGCAATATATTATAAATAACATTAAAAATTCTAAAATTTATAAATTTTGGGCGCTTTTGAGTCAAAAGCACTTAAAAGTACTAATCTGGCGTGTAGCGCCGGAAAAAATTTTACGTTTTTACTGCTTTTGACCTCGAAAATAATGCGAAAACGTTCCTCAGCTTCAAATCGCCGGTTAGCACCAGTCCGGCTGACCCTTCATCGGGGACTCCCTCGTCCCCCCTATGCGCATGTATGACCTAGACTCACTTGAAATACGTGTAGAGGCCCGTATCCAGGATACTGCAAAGGAGGGGGCGGACCCAACATAAATTTGTCTATATCTCGTAAAATCGTCGGGATAGCTCGTAAAAACCGCATTTTTCGACATTTTTGGACATTCTCTTTCCATTAAGATAACAAAATTCGAACTTTCTTGAGAATAAATTTTTTACTCAAAAAGCTATAAAGAGGTGCCATTTTTTGGTCGCGTTTGGGCCAAATAATAGAAAATACTTCACATCCGGCGCGAGGCACCGAAAAATTGATGATTTTACGTCAAAGATAATCGATTTTGCCATCTTTTCCGTGCACTATCTTACCTTTCAAAATTTCTTTCCGGCCAAGGGGGCCGCCGTCTCCCGCCCAAATACGGCCCTGTGTGTACATAAAGGATCCCCTGAATAGTTAGAATTCACTAATAATGCATACTTGACCAATGTTACCTCACACAGGTGGTAACAACAAATGAAAAAATCACCTTGTCGGTCAAAGCATTGCGGATAACGAAACGTAGCAGGCAAAGCTAAAAATATGAAAAATGTATGGGAACATAGGCGGATTTAAGTGGAAGAGGGGGCGGCCGCCCCCCCCTCCCCCGCCCCCGATCGGCAATAAATTATTAGCAAGATAAAGAATACATATATCATTTGCATTGATTTTTGGCCGTCAGTGATCATAATTTCTCGGATTGTTCAGGCGCTCCGCGCCATAAATTACCTATTATAAAAATTTCGAAAATTTTCCGAAATGATGTTGCTCCAAAGCGATTTTAAATAAAAGCAGAAAACGCAAAAAGTCGAAAAAACGCCATTTAGCACGTCACAGGCAAATTTGTGACCTATTTTCGACCCTTTTAGGAAAAATTGTGGTACTTCCCCCTTAGGAAAATCCTAGATCCGCTACTGTACGAGAATGATCAAAAGTCATATACAAAACTAAACTGACTTGTTGCGAATTTAGGCACAAAG
This sequence comes from Mermis nigrescens, assembly GCA_036768485.1. Classification (NCBI taxonomy): domain Eukaryota; kingdom Metazoa; phylum Nematoda; class Enoplea; order Mermithida; family Mermithidae; genus Mermis; species Mermis nigrescens. Next base: position 40,916 of record JAVLUZ010000606.1, on the reverse strand, counting down.
TATGCATTCGACTGTTTTGGATAAGTCGACAAAATTGTGATCTTCGACAAATTATCGATTATTATGGGCGATATCGAATCCGATCGATTTTGTGAAATCGACGGATTTGCGTAATTATAGAAATACATGGCGCAGGTCGGCGTTTCAGAGAATACATCGACCATAATAAATCGTTGACACGACGAACATAGAGCTTTGCGCGCCATCCATTTTTCTGTTTGTGGGCATATTTCCAACAAATTACGGGATCCCACGACCATCACGTTATAGAAATCATAAGATTTTTGGCCTAGAAACATATATGCTTACTTATAAACACACACAGGGCCGTATTTAGGGGAAGCATCCCCCCAACCATAGGTGTGCGGAACCAAAATTCTGGGAGGTGCAAGATTTTTCAAAGGTCAAAGAATGGCCTTAAAAATGGTGGTATGGCATAAAAACACCACATTTCAACGTTTCTCATCGAGCACTATCCGTTAGCATAAAAAAATTGCGAAAAAAACAATAAATTCAAAAATTGAATTCTTGGGGGAATTTCGGTTTCTGGGGAGTATTTCGGTTTCTGGGGGTACTTACCCCTAAACCCCCACGCCCAGGTATGCCCGCTACCCTCCTTGGCCGGAAAAAATTTTTAAAAGGGTTAGATAACGCACGGAAGGATGAAAAATATCATTTCTTTGTCGAAATCTTCAAATTTTCGGATGATTCGCGCCATATGGGAAGTATTTTCCTGAATTTTGCCTCGAGTGCAGCCAAAAAACGACACTGGACTTATTATTAGAAATTTTTCGAAATTTTTGAATTCTATGATTTTAATGCAAAGAGCAGGTTGAGAAACATTGAAAAATGCGATTTTCGCAAAGCTATTTTAAACGAATTCTTCTAAATATAATTTATTTATGCAACGTTGCGCCCCCCCTGAGCGGATCCTGGATACGGGCCTATATAACATACACATCTGCATAATGATGAATACTGAAAAAATTAAAATAGGTCAAGAACGAATCTGAACGGGCGAAGGTAGAAATAGTTCGAATCAGGCCATATTATGCAGCTTTCAAATTCTAATGTGATGCGATACGAATAATTTCACGTATGTAAGAACAAGATAATTAGCATGCAAGCACTTCGACATTAAAGCCCGAATACTGAAAGCGGAGTAAATTTACCCGGAGTAAGGCTTACTCCGGAGTAGTTACTCCAGAGTAAATCGCAAAGTAACTTACTCCGAGATTCGATTTACCCGACAGTGAAGTAGAGGTGGAGTACTTACTCCGGAGTAATTCGTGTAGTATCGTATTTATTCTACGTAAAATCATGAATAAAAGGCATAAAATAGTTAAGTTGACTGATACCATTATAATGCTAATGAATTCACTCATCTCAGACAAGTTAATGTGATTGTTCAAGATCACCTTCAAACTTAATTTGTCGTTTTTAGAGGTTAAGCGGCCGCTTGCTTTGCTGTCGTGAAAATCATATAAAAGATAAGGCAACCTACATAAAAATACAGAAAAATCGTGTCTCTTTGTCAAAAAAGTTTCCAGAAACACTTCCGACCATTTTGCTTAACGAACAACCTAAAGTAGCAATTTTTCATCATGTCGAGGTAAAAGTTTAAGCCTATAATTTTATTTCTTAATGGCACATGGTTTGGATTCGTCAATTGAGCAATTGAATTCTTTGAATCGTTGGTGAAGCACTCGTATACTGAAGAATGGTGAAAAGCAGTTTTACTTATCAGCAATAGTGCATATAGCTTCCGAGACAGAGAGCAAGGTATCTGGAGTCCGTCCTCGAACAAATCCTGTATGCAGGCCCGTCAAAAATGAGCTCTTCCATCGATAAGTTGATCGCGGAAGGACGTCATGGATGAAATAAATAATTTTAATAATTGATTGTTCTTGAAATCTGTATATGACAGTCAAAAATTATTGTCATTATGAATGATGAAAGGACGTTCACCGTTTAACGCTATTTCTTCATCCATGATATATGCACTCACTAGAGGATCAAGAAAATCGAACATATAAGTTGAATTTGAGAAGATAAAATTAATAATTGTGACTATATCTGGACAACGCCTTAATTCTGACGGGTTTGGCTCATGGTCCCAAAGAATTAAAAATTATAAAAAGCGCTGTAAATGATGGGAAGATAATAAAATGATAAGAAATAAATGATAAGAAGCTACGCGTTAAAAACATCGTTTTTCAGCGTTTCTGGCGATGCTTTATTTTTCTAGATCATAAAAAAAAAAATTTATTTGAAAAAATCAAAAAGTCTGGAACGAATTGAACAAACTAAAGTCAAAATATGAGCATAATGGCGCGAAGCGACGAAAATTTGGCACTTTTGCGCAAACAGATAGCTAAAAACGCTTAAAAAACCTCTTTTCTACAAATTTTGCAGAAAATGTTTGGGCTCATTCAAAAATCGCTAATTCTGGCAGCGGTGAAAAATTTTTTGCAGAGGGGTGAAAACTTTTTTTGGGGGTGAAAACCCCCAAACTCCTCCTCCAAAGATCATGTATGTTTTCGACGTTTTTCATTTATCTTTATCCACTGGTATCAAAAGGGAGTGAGGAAAAGAAAAATATTGAGATTTTAATTCTTGAAGTCTTCTGGATTCTCGGAGGGGGTTCTTGAATTCTGGGGAAGGATTTAAACCCCTAAACATCCGCGCGCCCACGTGTGATTGAAGACTGCACAAGCCACATATGTACGTTACATATCTTTACATTAAAATAGTTCTTACTTCGAGATCTACTCCTGCCCCCGGGCAGGAGTAGAATCGCGGAGTAAATCTACTCCGGAGTAACGCTACTCCGAAAAAATTTTACTCTGAGATTTACTCCACGATTTACTCCAGAGTAAGAGATACTCCAAATTCGGGTATTCGGGCCTAATATTGTGACTATTTCCGGCAGCAAAAGAAGAACGGTAAAAAGTTTCAGAAAATATAAGGCAAAACTACAGGAACACGTCGATCGCTTATTTCAGCCTTTTCAGAATAAGTGAAATATTTCAGTTTATACAGTCAGGCAAATAGCTGGCCAGCTGGCCGCCCTATTTTGGGGAAACCAACACCAATTTTTGGGAGGACAAAGCCCAAAAAGCCAGTTTAAAAAGTCCAATTTTATGCTTTTTCTAAATTTTAGGGGTTCCGAACCCCCCCCCACCCCCTTAACCCCATCCCCCCAGAGATACGTGCCTGTATACAGTGCGCCCGGAGGCTAAGTTTTGCCAGAAATAATAAAAGTTTTAGTTGCTTAAAGAAGAAAAGAGTTCTCTTCCTAAATTTTCCTACCTGCTTGAAATCGAAAGCCGATTTGTTTGAAATAAAACTTATCACAATCTTGACAGAAGTCCGTTCCTTCGGTAAGCAATTGACCTGCAGAATTTTCACGTAATCTATGCTCGAAATCGGGTTGCGCCGATGGTGAAATGTAATAAGACGAATCGTTCATTATTGAATTCAAACAACCTAGAAGTATTTGCTTAATTTTTAATATCATGAATATGTTTTCTATTCTGAAAAACAATTTAAATTATATACTAATGCATACTTCTTGAAAAATAGCAATTCGTCAGAAGAGAAATCAAATATAAAACATAATCCCAATCAAAAACAACCAGGCACTTAATGCAGCCGAACAAAAATTTGATCGTTTGGCTAATAATTTGAAAACTGCCGTATCATCACCATATAGGATCACTGAAAAGATTTCAGGGATCCAATTTGACGAAATTGCAAAATTTTAATTTTTAATTTAATTTGATTTAATTTAATTTAATTCTTGAGTCTGAAGCATTTTAGGTCTTTTGGACTTTTGGATAATTTGGAATCCTGCATTTTGAGCAAAAAATCTATGAATGTTTTGAAGAAAATAAGGCATTACTAGAAATCCCGATATGAAAATTGAGCATTTTCTGCCAAAAGCAAACAAAATTTTGTGCAATAAAGAAAACGCCTAGTGTTTTGCATTTGTGAGTCAAAAACCTCGGAAAATATTTCCGACAATTTACACTCTTCCAGACAATCGATATCACGCGAATTATTTTTGATAAAAAAAGTCAAACTTAGTATTAAACCTTAAAAATATACTTAGAATCATGCCTTTACGTATCTTACATTTGTGAAAGTTTGTTTGTATGCATGTCTGTATATTTGTTCGGGGTTGGCTCCGGCTCCATATTAGTTGGTGGGCTGACGTTTCGGCCCGAGGTCGGCCTACCGGGGGAAGGATCCGTAGCGACATTAAAATTTGATCGACCCCACCCAGTCACCCTAATGCTATAAACAGGCACGTAGCTGACCCTCCATTTTTGGGGGGACCAACACCAATTTTGAGTGGCCTAAGCCAAAAATAGCACAAAATAACGTGTAAAAAGTCCTATTTTTCCGGTTTTTTATGCTATAAGATAGGACGTGATAAAAGACACCCGTGCTACAAGATAGGCAATGCTATAAGATAGAATGGGATATAAGATACCCTATGCTACAAGATAGGCAATGATATAAGATAGATGTGGTATAAGATACCCCGTGCTACAAGATAGGCAATGCTATAAGATCAGGCATAGTATAAGATACCCCGTGCTATAAGATAGGCAAAGCTATAAGGTAGGACATGATATAATATACCATGTGCTACAAGATGGGCAATGCTATAAGATAGGACGTGATATAAGATACCCTGTGCTACAGGATAGGCAATACTATAAGATAAGACGTGATATAAGATACCCCGTGCTACAAGATAGGCAATGCTATAAGATAGGACGTGATTTAAGATACCCCGTGCTACAAGATAGGCAATGCTAAAAGATAGGATGGGATATAAGATACCCCGTGCTACAAGATAGGCAATGGTATAAGATAGGTGTGATATAAGATACCCCGTCCTACAAGATAGGCAATGCTATAAAATAGGACATAGTATAAGATACCCCGTGCTATAAGATAGGCAAAGGTACAAGATAGGACATGATATAAGATACCATGTGCTACAAGATAGGCAATGCTATAAGATGGGACGTAGTATAAGATACCCCATGCTATAAGATAGGCAAAGCAACATGTGTTACAAGATGGACAATGCTATAAGATAGGACATGATATAAGATACCCTGGGCTACAGGATAGGCAATACTATAAGATAGGATGTGATATAAGATACCCCGTGCTACAAGATAGGCAATGCTATAAGATCGGATGGGATATAAGATACCCTGTGCTACAAGATAGGCAATGCTATAAGATGGGACGTAGTATAAGATACCCCATGCTATTAGATAGGCAAAGCAACATGTGTTACAAGATGGACAATGCGATAAGATAGGACATGATATAAGATACCCTGGGCTACAGGATAGGCAATACTATAAGATAGGATGTGATATAAGATACCCCGTGCTACAAAATAGGCAATGCTATAAGATAGGACGTGATTTAAGATACCCCGTGCTACAAGATGGGCAATGCTATAAGATAGAATGGAATATAAGATACCCTATGCTACAAGATAGGCAATGATATAAGATAGATGTGGTATAAGATACCCCGTGCTACAAGATAGGCAATGCTATAAGATCAGGGGTGGGTTTCTCATAAGACGTTCTAAGCTTAGACGTGTCTAAATTTCTAGATTTAGACAGCGTCAATTCTTAACTGTGTTTCTCATAAGACGTCCAAGTTAGATGCGTCGAAATGTCATCAAAGTTAGACGTGATTTAGACGAATCACTAGACGAGGCAGTGGGCTGGGTTAACTTTTGATTAAAAGCTTATTCTTTGCATTAGCATGCGCACATGAAAGTTGTTTTTGTAAAAATAAGGCACTTTTGATGGTTTTAACTCGTTTTCAATCAAAACGACAATCATTTAAGACTTGTAATATTTATGACATTCCGGATAGAGATTTTTAAGTTCATTTTGTATTTACAAAAATTGTTTCAAAAGAATTCACGCTTATTTACCGGTGAAAGTACCAGTAAAGGGAAATCCAAGTTGTTCAACGGAATTAAAATTGGCAATAACGTTGCATTTCTACAGAACTGGAAGCCCTTATTTTGCTGTGGCGAAACTGTATAATTTGCATTCGAAATCAACTGTTTCAAGAATTGTTACTGAAACCACGGATCAATTATTCGAGCATATGCTGAACAACGTTATATTTTTTATGGGGAATATTGAAGATTTAAATGCGATCAAGCAAAAATTTTTGTAGGAAATGCAAAATACCGAATGTCGTAGGATGCATTGATTGTACCCATGTATTGGTTTTAGCGCCCAGTGATGACGAAATTTCTTATGTAAATTATACATGACGACATTCTATAAATTACCAAGCAGTATGCGATGTGGAGGGTAAATTTTTGAAGGTTTACGCAGATTGGCCAGGGTCAGCTCATGACAGTAGAATTTTATCTGATAGCAACTTATCATTACAATTAGAAAATGGCACCCTACCCGGTATTTTACTAAGCGATTCTGGGTATCCATGTAAAACGGCTTCTTACGCCTTACTTGAGACCGATTATTGATGCCAAAAATCAGTTCAATGATTATCACAGCAAAACAAGGTATGGGCAGCATAGGTAGGAATATTTGAGGTTCATGACTGTGTCAGACATGTAACTTCAAAAATTTTTCACGTAGCAAAGAATCAATTTAAGATTCTTTATATTTTCTAAGTGCCTGGTAGACCATGTAGAAATAAAATAAAACTTAATCATCTCTTCGCAGCGAAAACTTTGGGAAATTTAGTAAAACATGTTCCTGCATACGTAAGTTTACGTGATTTCAGGTTTTGAGTTTGAAACGGAAAGAATACCAAGCCTAAGTAGAGCAATCACGTAACCAACATATGTCTTCAGCATACATTCGGGGTGTTCACCATACATGTACTTGGGGTTCGGGAGGTTTGGGAGGGTGTGCTGACCATACGTGGACAGCAAGAAAATTTTGGGGGAGGGGGATGCATGACTTTTTCAAAGTCAAAAAATGGCCTTAAAAATGGTGGTATGGCGAAAAAACACCATTTTTCGACGTTCCTCATCAAGCACTATCCATTGGCATCAAAAAATTGCGAAAAAAAAACGAAAAAAAAATTTCAAAAATTGAATTCTGGAGGTATTTTGATTTCTGGCAGTGGATATTTTGGTTTCTTGGGGGTGTATACCACCCAAACTCCCCACGCCCAGGTGTGGTGCTGACCCTCCCTCCAAGAAAGTTACTGACCACAGCAGATTCTTGATGACCCCGGCAGGATGGCTGAAAAAATTTTTTGAAAAGTTTTTGTCATTTTTCAGATCGAATATGATGGAAAATGCTCAGAAACGTTTTTAACAATAAGCTTCGATTTTTCTCGATTTTTAGACGATTTCCGAAAAAATTCTTTCGGTTGACCCCCCAGAATATCTATACTGTGCATGTATGATGTTCGCCAATCCTGCTTCCGCAACAGCTAAAAAATCTTGAAAACGAAAAACGAAAATTAACATCTTTTAATCAATCAACCTTTTTTGGCTGGCTATCGCATTATATTCATTCAATAAACTTTGCCAGGCTTCATTTTTTATTGGCCGTACATGTAGCCGAAAAGGTGGCATCCAAAAAGTTTTTGGTGCTTTTCGTATTCTTAAACAAAAATCGCATTGTCCGCAGCAGCAAAATTCGGACATCGCGGGCATTTTGCTGATCCTTGACCTTTACTATTGGTTTTGGATGTTTTTGATTCAGAATCTGATTCAAACCGTGGTGACTCCATTGAAAATTTTTTCAGCATTCAATAATGCAAACACACACTTGAAAAATATTTGCAATTACTGACAATTTATGGGCACTGCAGTGTTCTTTCACGAATTCGTAATTTGAATCAAAGGAACATACTTACACTAATATTTGTTTGTATTGAGCAAGTTACCCCTAACTTACAACTTAGACGTAATTTAGACGTCCTATGAGAAACACGGTTATGACTTTTAGACGCACGCGTCTAACTTCCGTCTAACTTTGACGCATCTAAACTTCATCGAAATGGCGTCTAAGTTAGACGCTGTCTAACTTTGACGCGTCTAACTTAGACGTTCTAATGAGAAACCCACCCCAGGCGTAGTATAAGATACCCTGTGCTATAAGATAGGCAAAGCTATAAGGTAGGACGTGATATAAGATACCCCGTGCTACAAGATAGGCAATGCTATAAGATAGGACGTGATTTAAGATACCCCATGCTACAAGACAGGCATTGCTATAAGATAGGATAGGATATAAGATACCCTGTGCTACACGATAGGCAATGCTATAAAACAGGACATAGTATAAGAAGCCCCGTGCTATAAGATAGGCAAAGCTATAAGATAGGACATGATATACGATATCATGTGCTACAAGATAGGCAATGCTAT
>JAVLUZ010000606.1:0-27500 GCA_036768485.1 Mermis nigrescens | reverse complement strand
GTTATAGGTACAAAAAATTTATTTTTTTACGCTTCTCATCAAGCTTCATCTATTGAGATCAAAAAGTCGTTGGAAAACGTAAATTTTTTCTAATTTTCTGGGGTCCGTTGAATTCTGGGGTCTTTTTGGATTCCAGGGTTCAACCAGACCTCAGGCACAAAAGGTTGCTAGCTTTTGAAGACATGCATTATTTTCCGTTAATCATGCGTGCATGTTCACAAATTCAAATCCAGGATTCGTCCAGAGGAGGAGGCGACCCGACATAAATTGGTCTGTATCTCGGAAAATTCATCGAGACAGCTGGTAAAAAGTACATTTTGGCCAGTTTTCAACGTGTTCTCCTATCCATAAAGATCATAAAATTTGACTTTTTCGAGAAAAATTGTTCTCACTTTAAAGGCTTGCCGTTTTTCGTCCGCGCTTAAGCTAAAATCATAGAAAATTCTTCACATGTGGCGCAAAACACCGAAAATTTGAAGATTTCACGACAAAGAAATGCGATTTGTCATTTTTACCGTACATTATCTTATCTTTCAGAAAAATTTTTCGGCTGAGTGGGGAGCCGCCCCCACCGTAATTTCGGCCCTGCCTATTTGTCTAACTAGTATAGAAAAAGGCTCCGAAGGAACAAAAAAGGTAAATATACTTGAATTTCTTCATTGTTACAGGTGTAAAAGGAGGGGACTGGGGGAAATTTCCTATATGCGCAGAAGCCAAAGGAATGTGCTAAACACTTAGATTTCCCCTAAACAACGCAAAAATCGAAGTATATTCTGCGGCCTGTGAAAAATGAGGGTGTAGTCGCAACACGTTCTCAAGTGTTTCGCAAAAGAGCATTGAAGACATCTCCATGACTATTTAGTAATCAATGTATTATCACAAAAAATTTCCTGAATTTTTTCTAAAATAAAGTGATCAAAATACTCTCCATCGTAATCGAAATTACTACGGAAAATCTGCAGAAACGAGCATAGGACGCAGAATAAACTTTGATTTTTGCTGTGTTTAGGGCAAGTCTCCCTGTTTAGCACAATCCTATGGCTTCTGCGCATATAGGTAAATTTTCCTCGTCCCCTCCTTTACACATCCTTAACAATGAAGAAATTCAAGTGTATGTACCTTTTTGTTCCATCGGAGCATTTTTCTTCGCTAGTTCCCTTCTTTTATTTAATATTTTAGGTCATATATTCATAGGTGGGCGGAGCCAAAATTCTGCGGGGTGCAAGTAGCTGAAGAAATTTCTGTTTTTCGTCTCGAACATTAACACTAAAATGATCACAGATCAAGAAATATTGCATGGAAAGAGAAAAATTCTACCTTTTGAGATATTGTAGCCTATACATTATAAAACCGATTGGACTGCACAGAAACCAAAATTGAGTTAGATAAGCTTTAGGACACGCTAACGGTAAAAAAACCCGTTTACTTTACACTTTTATGCAGGAACCATAGAGTGTAAAGAAATTTCAAGTTTAGATTCGTAATTTACAACTCGGGGCAACGTTTTAAAAAATTGGCCCTCCACAAACTGTTTGATACCCAATGCTTCTGGGCGGAAAAAGCTTTTCAGTGTAAACTTTACCACTTGTGCTAATAACGCCTGTATAGAAACAAAGTAAAGTAGGATCTGTAACGCTAAGGTCAGTAACTGACTTCTAAATGTTTGTGACTGGTTCATATCTAAAGAAAGTGTATTTTTTGGCATATTGGCAGTCACATAAAACAATAATAATGCTTTATTCAAACCCTTAGGTACAATACAATGTTAAGAATAATACGCAACGTTTTGACAGTTATACCTACCGTCGTCGTCGAATACTTACAGAATATGAAAGTTGTGGGCGCCAGGAATTGAACCTTAACAACTAAGTATCATTTATTTCTAAAGTCTGCGGTTTTACCAACTGAGCTTCACTGGGCCAGTTGTATAATATTGTTTGTTCCTTTTAAAATAACATTATAATATTTTTAGTCTGAAGCCAGGGTCCTCTTCACATGGTGTATTCTCCTCAATAGGGCTCTATTCCATATACGACAGTCTCAATGCTTCTTGAACCCACATTCTGCCCACAAGCCCTCTCCATCTCCAGGGTCTCACATATTTTTCTACGGTACCCATTGCTTTCTTCTGCAGTAGTGATGTAAGCTCGAAATCTGGTCTACACCCACATGCTATGCAGTGTTCAGCAATCCCACTTCGTTCCTCTTTCAAATTCATTAGTGCACTCATATGTTCCCCAAATCTTTTCTTAAGACTTCACCAGTTTCTCCAATGTACTCCTTCCCACACATTGTAGTGGTACTATACAGTATGCCCTGCCGTAGATCTAAGGGCCTCTTTGGGGCAACACTTTGTAGTCTTTTTCTGATGGTGTCTTCACTCTTTGCCACAAGACGCACTCCATATGCTTTGCACACTCGCTTGGCTTCATAGTTAATGAACCACTAAAGATACTACTGCTGTTGCAATGTAGTTAGTTGCATCACCCCTTAAAGGTGCAAGTTGTAGGGCTCTTTGTATTAATGGGCCAGGGTATCCATTAACTCAGAAACTCCTTATGCTTTTCTGATGCTCACCTTCTTTACTGTGATTTGTTTGGCATATGCTCCTACATCTCATGGCCATTCCTCTAACTATACCAAGAATTTGTGCATTTCCTACAGTGGTTCGACTGGTAGTTTAGGTATTGACCTGTATGTGTTGGCTTACGGTACACTGATGTCTCTAGATGAATGCATGGGATCTCTTAACTAGAACATCCAGGAAGGGCAGTGTAACCTCCACCTCCTTCTCCATGGTAAACTGAATAGCAAGATTTTGACTATTCATGTGCTGGAGAAGCCTCTAATTCCTGATCTCCATGATCCCCACAAGATGAATGTGTCATCAATGTACCTGACCTACATTGCTTAGGTTTATATGAGATTGCTGTTTGCAGTGCCTGTTTTTCTAAATCATTCATGAACAGGTTGCACAGTACACTGGTGATAATGGTGAGCCCATTGACATCCCATCTACTTGCTGGTAATAATATTCCCCAAGCTGAAAGTAAGTACTCCTGACACAGTACTCCACCAGTTTGGCAATGACCTCAGGACTCATAGTTATTCTTTGTGCCAGGGTAATATCCTGTCTAAGCAGATTCAATACATTCTATAGCCAACTGAGTTGGGACACTTGTGAACAGGCTCACAAGGTCTAGGCTGACTATCCGTTTATTTTCCTGTGTATCACATTGGCCCTATCTTAGCCACAAAGTTGTTGCTATTCTTCAGTGAGCTGGCAATGTTCTGCTGCAGTGGGTTAAGTATCTTAGCAGATATTTTGACAGAGGATGTACAGTTGTCCCAATGCAACTGACAATTGGTTTTAGTGGTAATCCTGGTTTGTGAATCTTTGGCAAACCATATATATGTGGTGTTTTGCAGCCTGCCTTGATTTTCACCTCTTTGTCCAGACCTTCTTCCTTAAGCAGTTTCTTCCAATGCTTGCTCTACCCTGGTAACTGGTGTGCATTTACCAATGGCCTTGAACTTTAAAGGATCATCATTGATCTGCGCAGCTTATTGTTGTACTCTATTCTGTCCATCACCCTGCTGCATGACCTTTATCTGCTGGCAGAATGACTATAGTGTCATCTGCCTTTAGCATTTTAATTGCTCTAAGCTGCCTTGATATTTGCCTCAGGCTTATCAACCCTGTCAATAATTTGTCTAATCTTCAACCGAAAGTCATCCTTCCGCTCCTCTGGCAGAAAATGGGCTGCACACTCAAATAGCTGTTATGATGTTCTTTATTGGATGTTGAATTGGTGCTATGGCAAAGTTTAAGCCTTTTGCCGGGAGCAGTCTGCTCATGATTAGTCCAGTGGTCTGAACTCTGATTTATTACCACCTTATCCAGGTTGAGGTTCCATTGCCCCTGTCTCGGCATGAGTCTATCAATTTTGCCTTCTGCCTCTGTGTTACTATTTCCAGCTGCCTTATGTATTATCTGTCTACTGAGCCCTTTATGCTCATCCAATGATCATAGGCCATATTCCTCTCTAGGTCTTCTTCCAGTGCCTTCTTGGCATCTTGTAGACTACCTTCCTCCATCTCATATGCCTATTTCTTTCTCTGACCAGGGCTCTTCCTGGCTCTGTAGTATCCTCTGTGAACCTTAGCTGTTAATAGGGTCTCTAAGTTTCAAACCTATAGGTATGATACCTAGGTCTCGACATTGCATCAGGAAGGTTAAACTTGATGATGCTTGAGCTAGTTTTCTCCCCAATGCCATCTACCTGTGAGATCTCCTAATTAAGTCAGGGCCGTACTGCTGTAATAACTGACTTCTAAATGTTTGTGACTGGTTCATATCTAAAGAAAGTGTATTTTTTGGCCTATTGGCAGTCACATAAAACAATAATAATGCTTTTATTAAACCCGTAGGTACAATACATTGTTAAGAATAATACACAACGTTTTGACAGTTATACCGTCATCGTCAGACTCTTACAGAATATAAGAAGTTGTGGGCACCAGGAATTGAACCTTAGCAACTAAGTATCATTTATTTCTAAAGTCTGCGGTTTTACCAACTGAGCTTCACTGGGCCAGTTGTATAATATTGTTTGTTCCTTTAAAGTAACATAATAATATTTTTAGTCTGGGTCCAGGGACCTCTCCACATGGTGTATTCTCCTCAATACGGCTCTATTCCATATACGACTGATCTCAATACTACTTGAACCCACATTCTGCCCACTAAGCCCTCTCCATCTCCAGGGTCTCACGTATTTTTCTACGGTACCCATTGCTTTCTTCTGTGAGTATTGATGTATGCTCCAAATCTGGTCTACACCCATGCCATGCAGTGTTCAGCAACCCCACTTTGTTCATCTTTCAAACTCCTTAGTGCACTCCAATGTTCCCCAAGTCTTTTCTTAAGACTTCTATCAGTTTCTCAATGTACTCCTTCCCACATTGTGGTAATTTTCTTTATATGCCCTGCCGTAGATCTAAGGGCCTCTTTGGGCAACACTTTGTAGTCTTTTTCTGATGGTGTCTTCACTCTTTGCCACAAGGCGCACCTCATATGCTTTGCACTCTCGCTTAAGCTTCATAGTTAATGAACCACTAAATGGTACTACTGCTGTTGCAATGTAGTTAGTTGCATCACCACTTGAGGGTGCAAGTTGTAGGGCTCTTTGTATTAATGGGCCAGGGTATCCATTAGCTTGAAACTCCTTAAGTATTCTCTGATGCTCACCTTCTTTACTGTGATTTGTTTGGCATATGCTCCTACATCTCATGGCCATTCCTCTAACTATACTATGCCTTTGTGCATTTCTGATAGTTCGACTGGTAGTTTAGGTATTGACCTGTATGGGTTGGCTTACAGTACACTGATGTCTCTAGATGGTCATGGGACCTCTTAACTAGGACATCCAGGAAGGGCAGTGTGCCCTCCACCTCCTTCTCTATGGTAAACTGAATAAGCGAGATTTTGACTATTCATGTGCTGGAGGAAAGCCTCTAATTCCTGATCTCCATAATCCCACAAGCTGAATGTGTCATCAATGTACCTGAGCCACATTGTAGGTTTTATATGGTGCTTTGTTGCAGTGCCTGTTTTTCTAAATCATTCATGAATTATTACTTTACTTTCAGCTTGGGGAATATTATTACCAGCAAGTAGATGGGATGTCAATGGGCTCACTATTGTCACCAGTACTGTGCAATCTCTTCATGAATGATTTAGAAAAACAGGCACTGCAAACAGCACCATAAAAACCCCAATGCTCAGGTACATTAATTACATTCATCTTGTGGGATCATAGAATCAGGGATTAGAGCTTTCATAGCATGAATAGTCAAAATCTTGCTATTCAGTTACCATGGAGAAGGAGGTGGAGAATACACTGCCCTTCCTGGATGTCCTGAGCAAAGTCCATGACCATCTGAGACATCAGTACTAAACCAACATACAGGTCAATACTAAACTGGTCGAAAACTATCAGAGATACACAAAAATTTTAGTATAGATTGGTCAATACCTAAACTACCATTTAGTGGTTCATTAACTATGAAGCTTAAGCGAGTGTGCAAAGCTTATGGAGTGCCGCCTTGTGGCAAAGAGTAGAAGACACCATCAGAAAAAGACTACAAAGTGTTGCACCAAAGAGGCCCTTAGATCTACAGCAGGGCATAGTGTATAAAGTACCACTACAATGTGGGAAGGAGTACATTGGAGAAACTAGTGAAGTCTTAACAAAAAGACTTGGGGAACATAGGAGTGCACTAAGGAATTTGAAAGAGGAACAAAGTGGGGTTGCTGAACACTGCATAGCATGTGGGTGTAGACCAGATTTCAAGCATACGCCCAATACTTGCAGAAGAAAGCAATGGGTACCGTAGAAAAATATGTGAGACCCTGGAGATGGAGAGGGCTAGTGGGCAGAATGTGGGTACAGAAGTATTGAGATCAGCCGTATGGGAATAGAGCCCTATTGAGGAGAATACACCATGTGGAGAGGCCCTGGCCCGAGACTGAAAATATTATTATGTTACTTTAAAAGGAACAAACAAGAATACAACTGGCCCAGTGAAGCTCAGTTGGTAAAGCCGCACACTTTAGAAATAAATTATACTTAGTTGCTAAGGTTCAATTCCTTGTGCCCACAACTTCTTATGTTCTGTAAGAGCCTGACGACAACGGCAGGTATAACTGTCAAAAACGTTGCCTATTATTCTTAACATTGTATTGTACCTACGGGTTTGAATAAAGCATTATTATCGTTTTATGTGACTGCCAATAGGCCAAAAAAAATACTTTCTTTAGATATGAACCAGTCACAAACATTTAGAAGTCAGTTATTACAGCAATTTGGCCCTGACTTAATTAGAGATCTCCGCAAGGTTAGCTCAAGCATCATCAAGTTTAACACTTCCTGATGCAATGTCGAGACATAGGTATCATACCAACAGGTTTGAAACTTAGAGACCCTATTAACAGCAGGGGTTCACAGAGGTACTACAGAAAGCAGGAAGAGCCCAGGTCAGAAAGAATTAGGCAAATGAGATGGAGGAAGTCTAGTCTACAAGATGCCAAGAAGGCACTGGAAGAAGACCTAGAGAGGAATATGGCCTATGATAATTGGATGAGGATAAAGGGCTCAGTAGACAGATTAGCCCATAAGGCAGCTGGAAATAGTAACACAGAGGCAGAAGGCAAATTGGATAGACTCATACCAAGACAGGGGCAATGGAGCCATAAACCTGGATAAGGTGGTAATAAATCAGAGCCATAGACGACTGACTAATCATGAGCAGACTGCCTGGCAAAAGGCTTAAACTTTGCCATAGCACCAAGTCAACATCT
Source organism: Mermis nigrescens (assembly GCA_036768485.1). NCBI lineage: Eukaryota > Metazoa > Nematoda > Enoplea > Mermithida > Mermithidae > Mermis > Mermis nigrescens. Next base: position 20,137 of record JAVLUZ010000606.1, on the reverse strand, counting down.
AATAAAAGACATCATAACAGCTATTGAGTGTGCAGCCCATTTCCTGCCACAGGAATGGAACAATGACTTTCGGTTTAAGATTAGACATGCTGTTGACAGGGTTGATAAGCCTGAGGCAAATATCAGCAAGGCAGAGCTTAGAGCAATTAAAATGCTAAAGGCAGATGACACCATAGTCAATCTGCCAGCAGATAAGGTCGTGCAGCAGTGGTGATGGACAGAATAAAGTACAACAATAAGCTGCGGCAGATCATTGATGATCCTTCAAAGTTCAAGGCCATTGGTAAACGCACACCAGTTACTAGGGTAGAGCAAGCATTGAAGAAACTGTTCAAGGAAGAAGGTCTGGACAAAGAGGTGAAAATCAAGGAAGGGGTGCAAAGCACCACATATATATGGTTTGCCAAAGATTCACAAACCTGGAGTACACACTAAGACCAATTGTCAGTTGCATTGGGCCAACTGTACATCCTCTGTCAAAATATCTGATTAAGATACTTAATCCACTGCAGCAGAACATTACCAACTCACTGAAGAATAGCAACGACTTTGTGGCTAAGATAGGACCAATGGTAATACAGGGAAATACACGGCTAGTCAGCCTACACATTGTGAGCCTGTTCACAAGTGTCCCAACTCAGATGGCTATAGAATGTGTATTGAATCTGCTTAGACAGGATATTTACCCCTGGCACAAAGAACAACTATGAGTGCTGAGGTCATTGCCAAACTGGTGGAGTACTGTGTCAGTACTTACTTTCAGCTTGGGGAATATAATTACCAGCAATTACAAGTAGATGGGATGTCAATGGGCTCACCATTGTCACCAGTACTGTGCAACTAGTTCATGAATGATTTAGAAAAACAGGCACTGCAAACAGCACCATATAAACCTACAATGTGCCTCAGGTACATTGATGACATTAATCTTGTGGGATCATGGAAATCAGTAATTGAGGCTTTCCTCCAGCACATGAATAGTCAAAATCTTGCTATTCAGTTTACCATGGAGAAGGAGGTGGAGGATGCTGCCCTTCCTGGATGTCTAGTTAAAGTCCTATGACCATCTAGAGACATCAGTGTACCGTAAGCCAACCCATACAGGTCAATACCTAAACTACCAGTTGAACCATCAGAAATGCACAAAGGCAGGTATAGTTAGAGGAATGGCCATGAGATGTAGGAGCATATGCCAAACAAATCACAGTAAAGAAGGTGAGCATCTGTGCTTAAGGAGTTTCAAGCTAATGGATACACTGGCCCATTAATACAAAGAGCCCTACAACTTGCACCCCCAAGGGGTGATGCAACTAACTACATTGCAACAGCAGTAGTACCATTTAGTGGTTCATTAACTATGAAGCTTAAGCGAGTGTGCAAAGCATATGGAGTGCGCCTTGTGGCAAAGAATGAAGACAACATCAGAAAAAGACTACAAAGTGTTGCCCAAGAAGGCCCTTAGATCTACGGCAGGGCATAGTGTATAAAGTACCTACAATGTGGGAAGGAGTACATTGGAGAAACTGGTGAAGTCTAAAGAAAATGCTTGGGGAACATAGGAGTGCACCGAGGAATTTGAAAGAGGAACAAAGTGGGGTTGCTGAACACTGCATAGCATGTGGGTGTAGACCAGATTTTGAGCATACATCAATACTCCGCAGAAGAAAGCAATAGGTACCGTAGAAAAATACGTGAAACCCTGGAGATGGAGAGGTTTAGTGGGCAGAATGTGGAGTTTCAAGAAGTATTGAGATCAGTTGTATATGGAATAGAGCCCTATTCGAGGAGAATACACCATGTGGAGAGAGGCCCCTAGCCCCAGACTAAAAATATTATTATCTTACTTTAAAAGGAACAAACAATATTATACAACTGGCCCAGTGAAGCCCAGTTGGTAAAACCATGAACTTTTGAAATAAATGATACTTAATTGCTAAGGTTCAATTCCTGGTGCCTACTTCTTATATTCTGTAAGAGCCTGACGACGTCAGTAGGTATAACTGTCGAAACATTGCATATTATTCTTTATATTGTATTGTACCTACAGGTTAGAATAAAGCACTATTATTGTTTTATGTGACTGCCAATGAGCCAAAAAATACACTTTTTTACGCTAAAGGTCAGGCACATTTTAATCATAATTAGCATTTTCCGCCTACTTAGCGGAGTAGCTGTAGAAATTATGTTTTTCATCTCAAAGAACCCTTTACACTAAAACGATCACAGATCAAGAAATATTGCGTTAAAAGAGAATAAAAAAATTGGTTCTTGAGACATTTGTAACTCTCTACATTATAAAACCAATTGGACTGCACAGAACCTGAAATTGACTTAGATACGCTGAAAACACACAAGAGTGAAAAACCCGTATGCTTTACATTTTTGTGTAACAACCATTGAGTGTGGAGAAATTTCAAGGTCAGATTCGTAATCTACAGCTCAGGCAAACATTTAAAAAAAATTGGCTTTCCACAAATTATTTGATTTTTCGATTTACACTTTTCACACTCATTGCTAACTCATTATTGAGTGTAAGCAAAAAAATAAAATGGTGCATAGAAATATTTAATTATCTATCGTTAAACAAGCCGCACCTCCCAAGTGTGCCGTTGTTGCTGGAGGGGGAAACACAAAATTCGCACTCGCCGTGATAAAGATATAAGAAAAGGTGGCCAAGTATATTGTAGCTAGCGCTATCGCGCTACCTATGATATATGCGTACGATTTATAAACATATTCAAGTTAAAATGAGAGGAAGTTTCGAACTACGCTTATCGTTCGATCTCACTCTACCTGGATGAAAAATCCATAACTCGGCTTCCGAGGTGTTCAGCGGATTGGATGGATAACTAAATTTTATAAGCGGATCAAACCCGTATAAAAACACCGTCAGGTTGTCATTCCGTTAGCAAGGTAATACGTGAAGACGATGAAAATTTCTTCTTTGATAGGTGTCCAAATGCCAAACATCCGTCTCTTCCAAACAAATCATGAAGAGCCAATCGTCAATCGAATGAAGTCAATACATCTTTGTTGGCACAATAATTCGACCTAATTAATTGTTGACCTTGTGATGTAAAGCATAAAGGATTCGTTCGTGCTTGACGGCCTTTAGTTCCTGATTTCCGTCAGAGGTATGCGAATTTCAGATAAGCAACAGTATTCAAGCCAACTGATATATACGCGTGTTTTTGGATTAGTCAGTTTAACTATAGCATCGGCCTGTAATCACGTCTTTCGAAAAATTTTCTCAAACCAGAACGTATTGGCATTGTTCCAGCTCACAGGTACCGATCTCAAGAAAATCAATCGATAATAGCATTAAAATGGTTAAAATGGCTTTCGGAAACTCAAAACATTCATTCGACATAAATTAAACGGGGGTAGAGGTAAAAATTTAAAGTCGACGGGATCTCGGGAACACAATCTATGGAATTCAACGGCTGTTACTATCACGGGTGTACAAAATGTAATATTGTAAATAGAAAGCAGCGAACTCTAGACAATCGGCGTTCGGGAAGCCTATCAGGCTACTGTAAATAGACGTAAAGCGTTAGAAAATTCGGGTTATACAGTTGTAGAAAAATGGGAATGTGAACTGAAGCGAGAGCTTGAACAAAATGTAAATATGAAACGTTTTTTCGATTCTGTAAATTTTAACTCCGTTATGCCGGAAAGCATTTTACGGCAGTCGTACAAACGCTGTAAAGTTGTATCACGAATGTAAAGAAGGCGAAAAAATTTCTTATACAGATGTATGTAGTTTGTATCCCTGGGTATGTAAGACGGGCGAATTTCCTATAAAACACCCTGTAATTATCACTGAAAATTTTTGTTTCGTTGTATGATAAACCGTATAATGGTATTATTAAATGTACAGTCGTCCCCCTCGGGAGTTTGTACCACCCAGTCCTACCATTTCGACACGACGGCAAATTATTATTCCTCTGCCGGACCTGTGTTTTGAAAAGCAGGACGTCTGTGAGCATTCAGACGAAGAATCAATCGCAGAGCGCCTGGGTTTCCCTAGAACTGTACAAAGCAATCGAGAAAGGCTACACAGTAACAAAAATCCACGAAGTTTACTATACAGAAATCGAAAAATACGACCCAACAACCAGGAGGAGGGCTTTTCACAGAATATATCAACATTCCTACGATTAAAGCAGCAGGCGGACGGGTGGCCAAAAGGATGTTCAACGGAAGCAGAAAGAAGGATATATACGACGATACAGGAAGTCGAGGGTATCAGGTTAGACAGGCAAAAAATTGAGAAAAACTCAGGCATGCGCGCGTTAGCTAAGCTCATGTTAAATTCTTTTTGGGGAAAATTCGGACAGCGCAATAATTTATCTCAGGTCGAATATTTCACCAGCCGGAAAATTTGTAAAGTTAATGTTCGATCCTACGAAAAAGTTAGCACTGTATAGTTTTTAGGCGAACGCATGGCATTATTTGGCATATATGTCGTAGGAGCCAATTTTTTAGAAGCTAAATAACACAAGTCCCGTAATAGCTTCTTATGTAACAGCACAAGCTAGACTTAAATTGTATTCATATTTAGAAAAATTGGACACTCGCGTTATTTTATTTCGACACCGATTCAATTATTTATTTGCTCGAAAAAGGATAATTATACGGTTCCGATAGGCCGTTACTTGAGCCCTATGACAGACGAGCTTAGCGGTTATGAGGATAGGGCTTACATATGTGAATTCGTAGCGGAAATAAAAGTACATACAGGGTTACTACTGACGGGAAAAAATATTGTAAATCAGACTCACAAAATTCGGGGGTTCCGTTTAACATTCAACACTAGAAAAGTCGATTTCGATGCCCATGAAACAGATGGTCATCGGTTTCTGTTCTGGAAACGAGATCATAAAGACCGTTTTGGAAAAGAAAATTCTCAGGGATAATATGAGAAACGTTTTTACCGCGGTGTACAAAAAAGATTATAAGGTTGTGTATGATAAACGGTCCCCGATTACTGTACTTTACCGTTCGGCTTTTGATTGTAGGGTGCACGTGTTACCCTGGTGAAACAGGTTCGTGGACACGTGTATACCTTTATTTTTTCTGAATTTTGTTTTGTTTCCGTGGCCTTGTGAGGAGCAAGTGCCGGCGATGTGTAGCGGCCTCTGTTCGTTTTCGATTTTGTTTGTTGTACATTCTCAGCCGTACCCCGCGATCCGGGTTAGTGGCGGTTGGGGTGTACAGTGTGCCTGGTGAAGTGAAAGCGTGCGTGCGCTACCTCCTTGAAAAGAGTTCGTGGGCGCACGTATACTTGACTGGCCGAGCGGTAAATACACGCGTTATTTATACCCTGCGATCACACAATGTCCTATTTCCTTTTTGTACATTGTGCTAATAATGTTTTTTATATTATCTCGTGGCTGGCGAATACGTCGGATAGTAAACCTGCATTCATGATGCAGAATTGAAGCAATTTTTAATTTTTTAAGGTGTAAACAGCTTTTGATCAAGCTGAGACACCAGAATTGAAAGTGCTTAAAACTCATATTTTTCATCTATATTTTCTCGTTTTTTGTCTTATTGATGAATTCCTATTGATTTTGTAAAAAACTCGTAAAACTGCATACTTTCAGCAAAAATATAAAAATTTTACAAAAATATTTCACACCTTGACAAAAATATTTCACAACTTGACAAAAAATTTCCACAACGTGACAAAAAAATTTCCACAACGTGACAAAAATATTTCACAAGGTGACAAAATAATTTCACAACTTGACAAAAATATTTCACATCATGACAAAGATTTTCACGAATTTACAAAAGTATATCAATAATTGTTTTAATTGGCAAGTTTTCGGTAGTATGCAGACCCCATGCAAATGAGTGGGAGACGAGACATACACGAGAGGGGACCTAAATGGAAAAGTTCCTGAAATGATGAAAATTATATTTTTTTGCAGCAATGACCATCAATTTATACCTATTTTTGAGACTTAGGGCTGACCCCTAAAGCCGCCATGCGCATGCATCTACGGATGAGAGCTCAAAAACACTTGAAATTACTGCGAATTTTTTCATGTCCAACCTGCGACGATTTGTCATATCGTATTTCTCTTTATCAAACGAAACAGATCATATTTGCAGCATATTCGATATATTCGCTGATCTATATGGTTGCCTCGTTCATTTTACTGTAATTTTAATCGCTTTTCGCGATTAATGTTCTACTGAATTACCGGCAGATGAAGCAAACACTTATTTATTCGTGATATTCGTATTGTTGTGTACGTGCTTTCTTCGAACGGTAAATAATACATACAAGACATGCACGGGGGATCTCAGCAAGGAAAATTTCTAGATAAAATAAGGCGAAAAGTACGTAAATCATAAAAATGATTGAAATTTAGTTTTTATGCTTTTTTAGCATTTTTTTGAAAAATTCATTGACACCACCCCAGATCGACCATGCAACCTGAGGAACAATGCTACAAGATAGACCATGCTATAACAGGCGGCGCGGTGGGAGCCTCCCTTACACACCCCTCTTTCCCGTCCAAATACTCTATATACTTTAACGTTGCTCCTCAGCTTACCTCAGGGAATTTTACGATCATCGCCTATGTTATAACATAGGCTATCCTACAAAACGTTGCGCCCCAGGCTGCCAGCCATTACTACTCATAGCGTCGTGGATGATGAATTTTTTTTAATGTTTTCCCTAATTAAAAATCTGCCTCGTCTTAAGCGCTACACATCAAAATTTATTTTGTTTCTTTACAGTCAATATTGCGTTATTAGTGCAGGTGTAAACTTTACACTGAAAAAATTTTTTCCGCTCAGAGCGTCGTGGATGATGAATTTTTTTAAAATGTTCTCTGTGAGGTCAGAATAATGAATCTGACCTTCAAACTTTTCTACAATCAATACACAGTACCGGGGGTTTAAACTTTACACTCTAGTGGATGAGTAAAAAAACAGATTCTGTCAAAGATTTCTCTGCCAACTTTTTCGATTATGAGTTAAGATAATTCAAATAAATAAAATAAAGTAACTTTTAAGGGCTACACGTCAAAGCAAACTGCGTTCAAAAAAACGTAATATTGAGTTGTTTATGGGGGTGTAGAGTTCGAAATCTGAGGTGTAAAATGGGCGAAAAAAACAGGTTTTTTCGTATTTAATTGGTAAATCATATCAAATATTTTGCCGAACATAAGTTTTGCGCATACAAACGTACTACAATCAAATGGCTACAAACTGGCCCAAACCGAATTTATTTACACTCAATGGTGCGTTCGGTTCAGATTTTCAAAGTTTACAATGTAATGGACAGTGAAAAATACGTGTTTGTCCATATTTTTGTTCGCCACCCCTTAAAAAGTACTTGATTTTTATCGTATTCGACCTCTCCCGACTTCTTCACTTCATATTTTTGTTCGCCTTCCCTTAGAAAGTACTTTATTTTTATCCTATTTGACCTCTCCCGACCACACCTGGGCGTGGGGGTTTGGGGGTATGCACCCCCCCCCCCCCCAGAAACCAAAATACCCCCCCCAGAAATCAAAATACCCCCCCCCCCCAGAATTCAATTTTTGAAATTTTTTTCCGTTTTTTTCGCAATTTTTTGATGCCAATGGATAGTGCTTGATGAGAAACGTCGAAAAATGGTGTTTTTATCGCCATACCACCATTTTTAAGGCCATTTTTCGACCTTCAAAAAATCTTGCACCCCCCCCCCCCAGAATTTTCTTGCTGCCCACGTATGCTCCCGACTTCTGAACAGAGAAAGTGGCGAACAAAAACATGCACAAAGACGTATTTTTCACTGTCCTCCACATTGTAAACTTTAAAAATCTGAACCTAACGCCCCATTAAGTGTAAATGAATTCGGTTTGGGCCAGTTTGTAGCCCTTTGATTGTAGTACGTTTGTATGTGCCAAACTTATGTTTGTAAACTTTACACTGAAAAAATTTTTTGGGAAAAAAATCAGTTTGGGTTTTTTTGAAACAGATGAAAAAACCGATTGATTGCCCCAGATGTACATTCTTGTGCTCAATTTTCATACGCACGTACACGACCATTAAGCGCAACGCTCAAGTGAGTCGCCCGGACCACCTCCCCCTAAAAATTATCATATTTTTCATTCCATTCCCACACATATTTTCAATCAAAACCCTGGATAGGAAAATGGGCACTCGGGCTTATTGCGACTTGAGTACGCATTGGTATGTGTGTTATCATATCTAACGTGTGTTAAAAGATCATATGTGTGTGTCTCATATTTGTGCCTGTCTCGTTTGTACATACCTTTACCGTAAGCTTTTGCCCATAGGCCTATTGTCGTATTCATAGATTCTTTTCATATCTCTTGGTTCGTGTTGTTACGCCTCTTTTTCGCGTCAGTTAAAACTGCGTGCGAGCGCAGTTTTGACGGCACTGCACTTTAAGATTTTACATTTTACAATTAGTTTTTGAGCCTGAGAGCCTCTCCGCCAGCTTCCGCGCTGAGCGTATCTTTTTTTCTTTTCGTCGCCGTACGTGAGCAGACCAGGTTGCCAGGTGCAGGAGAATTCTCCTGAATTCAGGAGAATCTAAAATTTTCAGGAGCAGGAGCAGGCAGAATGGGCTTTTCAGGAGAAATTTCAGGAGAAGTTGTAAACATGCAGGAGAATGCAGGAGAATTTTAAAATGTCAGGAGAATTCAGTGGAATCCTGAAAATCTAGGAGAATTCAGGAGAATTTTCAAAACTTAAACAGCAAGTTATAATGATTATCATACATTAACCTTCTTACTGTACTTACTGTAGTTAGTTAGTTGTATATAATTTTATACTTAGATCTTTCACATTAAGAATTTATTTCGTTCATAGTTAAGACCACCGTTTTTTTCCACTTTTTGGTCTATTTGTCAACCAAAATTTTGGGAAATGGAAAAAATTTTTGGGCTTGGTTGGCATTTGTGGAAAATTTTTGTAATGTTAAAAATGCGTTTTAGAGAGTTAAAACTTCAAAAATTTTTCGGCGCTTCGCGCCGAATTGATTAAATTCTTACTTATTAGTAATCCTTAAGCCGCGCCGCGCCATTTTTATCGACAATCTGGTCTAGAACTTCACTACGATTGAAAATCCTTATTTTCTGCACGGATTCAGTTAGTTTTTTAATGCAAAAATGCGTTTTAGAGAAGTGAAACTACAAAAATTTTTCGGCGCTTCGCGCCGAATTGATTTAATTCTTTTTTTTGTTATTAATATTTGAGCCGCGCCGCGTCAACTGCAGCATTTTTATCGAACATTTGATCTAGAACTTTACTACGATTGAAAATCCTTATCTTCTGCACGGATTCGGTTAGTTTTTGTAATGCAAAAATGCGTTTCAGAGAGGTGAAACTACAAAATTTTTGGCGTGCGCCGAATTGATTTAATTCTTACTTGTTATTGATGTTTAAGCCGCGCGGCGCCAATTGCAGCATTTTTATCGATAATCTGGTCCTAGAACTCCACTACGATTGAAAATCCTTACCTTCTGCACAGTTTTTGAAATGCAAAAATGATTTAGAGAGCTAAAATTTCAAAATTTTCTGGCGCTTCGCGCCATTTGATAAATTATAGTTTTAATTGTCAAAAACGACTTCAGAATTGGCTAAAATGCTTTACTGAAGGAAGGAAATTCAAGTTTCAACATAAATAACGTATACTGATCGTGATATTCTTGTAGAGCGCGAAATTTTTATACAAAAAGTGCATCAAACACCGCTATTGCATGTGTACATAAAATTTTCCACTTAAAAACACTGATTTTTCAACACAGGCGCTCTATTTTGAACGTTTTTAGACCTCCCAAAAAATGTGGAGAAAAGTCGGAAAAAGTGGAAAAAAATTTTGGGTTCAATCTATAATGTCAACCAAATCGCTGGGAAAAAACGGTGGTTAAGACCTAAGTGTTAAGTTATAACTATATCCAAATAAGTTTCGTGCTTCCGTAGTAAATCATTCATTCATTCATTTATTTATTCACTTAATATCACGAAGTGCAGAAATACATAGCTTTACACACCGTCTAATTGTTTTTATCAGTTTCATAGACGTTTGCAAAGCGCCTATAAACATTTTTTTGATATATTTCAAAACGTAAGGATTTGCTTGCTACTGAAGTACATACAATTAGTAATAAAGTATTATTTATTTTTTCAAAAGACATTGCAAACAGGGCTCTTTTCAGAAATTTTTGATGATGTAAGTGCAACTGAAAATTGGCGGTCACTGTTTTAAGCACAGAAACTGTTTTTTCGAATAATGAAGATAACAGGCAAGAGATCAGAATAAAATAGTTGGGTGAACCAAGGTAAATTGGCCTGAGCATGCTTGATATGCATGTGTACATACAATTGTAGATCTGCTGTACAACCTTTCCTGCAAAATATGAGCCAGGAGAATTTTCAGGAGAATCAAAATATTTTCAGGAGAATTGCAGGAGAATTTTCCCCCAATTTTACCTCTGTGCAGGAGAATCACAATTTTGGAACCTGGCAACACTGGAGCAGACTCCGTACGTGCCTTTTTATCTGCTTGGCTGCAGAAGTCGTCTGTTTGTTTTCCTGCGTAGTGTGCACGCTTCTTTTCGCCATACGCTTTGTTTTTAATCATTCGTGTTTGTGCCAATTGGCATCAGTTGTTGTATGCCTTTGGCAGGGCTTTGTGCCCTTGTTTAATTACATTGTTTGATTTTACCTGATTAGCGTAACACGACGGTCGGCAGCATGTATCCTCCATGCTGTCGCTTTTTAATTGCTTCATAATTTTTCTGTCCAAAAAATATTGTAAAAATTAATTATTTAAATAACGATGCTGGACTCGGTTGAATTTCCGTGCTGTTGAATTCTGTCCTTGTGCTACACTATACTTAGGAACCCTTAATATTTTCGAGCGCCGGAATTCGGTCCAAAACAAGTTAAACAATAATCTTTTTGAGCCCTCAATTAGGTTTCCGGGGAACTTACTTTAATTAGGTACTTAATCTTAAAGGGGTTAAGTAAGTAAGTTTCACTAGGTGCGTGCGTAGAGGGCCGGCCGGACTACCTTGAATAGGCCGGGCCGCTTACCCCCGAATCGCCGGCTGGTGATCGACCTCCTAAAAGGGCGAGAACCCCCGTGTGAGCGCATAAGCTTGAGATTCGGGTTAAGTAAGCGAAGTGAACGTAGCTTGAGTCTACGTTTACACATCTGATATTTATTTGTCCTTGGGCCATTGTGGAGACTTAATTTTTTCATAATTGTTGATCGTAATATCAGAATTACGAATCCGACTGAAAATTTCTTTAAACTATGTGGTTGTGTAAAGTTTACACTGCATATTAACTCTTGTTCTAGAGCCTTGCGGAAGCTTAATTTTTTTCAAAATGTTCTACGTAAAATCAGAATTGAGAATCTGACTGTTAGTTTTCTCTACACCTAGTAGTTGTGTGAAGTTTGCACTAATCATTTGTTGTTAAAATGTAGTTTATACTACAAATTTATTTTACTTCCAAATCTGAGCGTTAGTGTTCCTTACACTTGATATTTGCGTAAAGTTAATGCTGAAGAACATTGATCTGTTAAAATAATGTAAGGTTGTCTTGTTTGAAAAGGATAATGCTGATGTTAAGAACAATATTGTTTTCCGCGTTCTTGGACTGCATGTCATTATTGTGGCATGGTTATTGTATGTGTATACTGACTGATGTACTCAAATCATGCTAATTAAAAGTAGGGTACTAGCAAAGAAAAATGCTCCGATGGAACAAAAAAGATGAATATACTTGGAATTATGGATTATTAAGGATGTAAAAGGAGGGGACTAGGAAAAATCTACCTAAAGTCGCAAAATCTGCTAAAAATCAGACTTTCTCTAAGCAACGCAAAAAATCGAAGTATATTCTGCGGCCAACAGATTAAATTAAATATTTAACTACAAAAATGATTGAAAAAGCAGCACGTTAGCTATGCAGTAGCTATGGGAAATGATATTGAGTAAACTAACAGTCTTTCTAAGCCAATTGAATGAAATAGCAAACATCGAAGACAATTGGAGACATGGTTGGTTTAAAACAGTAGGAAACGCGTAAGTTGACTTGAAACAGACTAAATGTAGATACACTAGCATGCCCGTAACGATTGTGTGCACCAATCGATCGGCCCCTGCTTTGCTTGCTATAATGCTCATAACAAAATACAACAACTTTAAATACAATACCACTTAGTTTTCTATCAATCAGGTGCCAGCAATTTAAAAAAGTAACCTTGATAGATTTCGTTTATACACTCTTATCTGAAACTTCGAACATTATTTAAAAAAGACACTTTTTTAGAGGCCGCAGAATATACGTCGATTTTTTGCGTTGCTTAGAGAAAGTCTGGTTTTTAGCAGATTTTGCGACTTTAGGTAGGTTTTTCCTAGTCCCCTCCTTTTACATCCTTAATAATCCACAATTCCAAGTATATTCATATTTTTTGTTCCATCGGAGCATTTTTCTTTGCTAGTATATATATTTATATATCATAGGTAGCGCGATAGCGCTACCTAAAATATACTTGGCCTTCCTTTTTCTTATATGTTTATCAAAACGAGTGCGAAATTTGTGTCCCCCCTCACAGCAACAACGGCACACACCTGGGAGGTACGGTTTTTTTAATCGATGGATAATTAAAAAATTTGATGCCCGTGTTTTTTGTTTTTTAATTACACTCAATACTGACTTAGCAATGAGCGTGTAAAGTGTAAACCGAAAAATCAAATAATTCGCGGAGAGCCTATTTTTTTTAAAATGTTGCCCCCGAGCTGTAGATTACGAATCTGACCTTAACATTTCTTTACACTCAATGGTTGTTGCACAAAAGTGTAAAGTATACGTGTTTTTACTATTTGCGTGTCCTTCAGCTTATCTAACTCAATTTTGGTTTCTGTGCAGTCCAATCAGTTTTATAATGTAGATGGTTGCAAAATCTCAAAAGCGAATATTTTTTCTTCTATAACGCAATATTTCTTGATCTGCGATCGTTTTAGTGTAAAGGTTGCGAGACGAAAAACAATATTTCTTCAACTACTCCGCTAAGTAGGCGGAACATGCTAATTAAGCTGAAAAGGTGCCCTGACCTTAGCGTTACAGATCCCAGTTTATTTTGTTTCTATAAACCCAATATTGCGGTATTAGCATAAGTGTTAAGTTTACACCGAGAAGCATTTTTGCGCCCAGAGCGTCGTGGATGATGAATTTTTTTAAAAATGTTCTCCATAAGGTCAGAATAACGAATCTGACCTTTAAACTTCTCTACAGTCAGTGTTTGTTGAGGTATGAAGAGGTGAACTTTGAATTATATCTACATCTATTTTCTAATGCCGATAGATAAGCCCGTATTGCATATTTTTGATTAGATTTTTCTTATTTCAGAGGTTTTTGACTCGTCTTTAATAAATAATTATTTTTATCTTCATAAATGCACTATTGTTAAACTTCAGTAGATGATGATTATTTTTCAAAATAGTATAATCAAGCTGAAATTTGCCGATATGTCGAGTTGGTGCAGTGGTTGACAACTCCGTTCTCGGGTGCGGTCTTAAAAAAATGATGGTTCGAATCCTCTGAATGCTGACTTTTTTCATTTTTTCAATTCTTTTGGCAAAACCATGCACTTTATTTGACTTATTCATCTATTTCGGTTCTGCAGATAACACTTTTTTGTTTTTTGAATTTCGCCTCAGTTCTCGAATGGGGGTGTAAAGAGTGCGAAAATCTGGGGGTGAAAAGACACATTTTGGCCGAGTTTTCGACTTGTTTATGTCTGCCAACAACTCCGATTACGAGTTTTAGGAAATTTTTTCTGACAGAAATGTACTACGGATCAAGGGCTATCTTGTGCTTAAAAGGAAACTTTTCTACAGTCAATACGCAGTTAGTACCAGGGTTTTAAACTTTACACTAAGTGGATGAGTAAAAAAACAGGTTTTTTCCTAGATTTCTCTGCCAACTTTTTCGGTTATGAGTTGGGGTGAATTGAATAGAATAGAAATAAAGTAACTCCTAATGGCTACACGTCGAAGCAAGCCGCGTTCAAAAAATGTAATATTGAGTTGTTTATGGGGTGTCAAGTTCGAAATCTGAGGTGTAAAGTGGGCGAAAAAAACAGGTTTTTTCGTATTTTGATTGGTAAATCATATCAAATATTTCGCGGAACATAAGTTTGGCACATACAAACGTACTACAATCGGAGGGCTACAAACTGGCCAAACCGAATTTATTTACACTCAATGGGGCGTTAGGTTCAGATTTTTAAAGTTTACAATGTGGTGGACAGTGGAAAATACGTGTTTGTACATTTTTTGTTCGCCACTTTCTCTGTTCAGAAGTCGTGCGAAGCCGAATAGGATAAAAATAAAGTACTTCCTAAGGGGTGCGCGTCACAGCAAATTGAGCATGTTTACATCAGTATTTAGCTTTTTCGGGAGGTGTAAAGTCAAAAAATGGGGGACTTAAATGTGTTTCTGTCTGGTTTTTTCTTTCAAGTTCTGGGTTATGAGTCTGGACATAATCTCAAGTCTAAAAATGAACCAGAAACCAAATGTGATACGCCAGTTTGCTTGCACACAACAGGGGTGTAAAAAGGATAACATGTGATATTTATTTGTCCTCGGGCCATTGTGGACACCTAATTTTTCCATAAATGCTGATCGTAATATCAGAGTAATATCAGAATTACGTATCCGACTGAAATTTTATTTACGCTCTGTGATTTTGTGTTGTGTAAAGTTTACACTGCATATTAACTCTAGTTCTAGAGCCTTGTGGAAGCTTGACTTTTTCTTAAGTCTAAAAATGTACCAGGAATCAAATGTGAGACGCTAGTTGAGTGCGTTTGCTTACACTCAACAGTGGTGTAAAGTACTTTGCAATTGATGTTTGTTTGTTCTCGATGTTATTGTGGATCTCGATGTTATTGTGGAGACTAAATTTTTTTATAAATCTCTATCGTAATATCTGTGTAATATTAGAATTAAAAATCCGTTAAAGTCTTGTTTACACTCTGTGGTTGTGTAAGGTTCACACTGCATGTTAACTTTAATTCTAGAGCCTTGTGGAAGCTTAATTTTTTTGCAAAATGTTCTACATAAAATCAGTATTGGGAATCTGACTGTTAGTTTTCTCTACACCTAGTAGTTGTGTTAAGTTTGCATATTCATTTGTTGTTTGTTTTACCTCCGAATCTTTAGTGTTCCTTACACTCGATATTTGCGTAAAGTTTTTGAGTTTTCGTTGAAGAACTTTGATCTGTTTAAATAATGTAAGGTTGTCTTGTTTATAACGGATAATGCTGATGTTAAAACCAATATTGTTTTTCGCGTTCTTGGACTGTTGTTATTATTGTGGCATGTTACTGTATGTCGTTACTGACTGATGTACTGAAATCACGCTAATCAAAAGCAGTGTACTAGCAAAGAAAAATGCTTCGATGGAACAAAAAAGATGAATATACTTGGAATTGTGGATTATTAAGGATGTAAAAGGAGGTGACTAGGAAAAATCTACCTAAAGTCGCAAAATCTGCTAAAAATCACACTTTCTCTAAGTAACGCAAATAATCGAAGCATATTCTGCGGCCTCTAAAAAAGTGTCTTTTTTAAATAATATTCAAAGTTTCAGATAAGAGTGTATAAACGAAATCACTAATGTTTATTTTTTTAATTGCTGGTAAGTAGCAACGCTGATTAGCTTCGTATCCTGATTGATAGAAAACTAAGTGGAATTGTATTTAAAGTTGTTTTATTTTGTTTTGAGCAATAAAGCAAGCAAAGCAGGGGCCGATTGATTAGTGCACACAATCGTTAAGGGCATGCTAGTGTACCTACATTTAGTCTGTTTCAAGTCAACTTACGCGTTTCCTACTGTTTTAAAATATTGATTCAATTGGCTCAGAAAGACTGTCAGTTTACTCAACATCATTTCCCATAGCTACTGCATAGCTAATGCGCTGCTTTTTCAATCATTTTGTGGTTAAATATTTATTTTAATCTGTTGGCCGCAGAATACACTTCGATTTTTTGCGTTGCTCAGAGAAAGTGTGATTTTTAGCAGATTTTGCGACTTAAGGTAGATTTTTCCTAGTCCCCTCCTTTTACATCCTTAATAATCCACAATTCCAAGTATATTCATCTTGTTTGTTCCATCGGAGCATTTTTCTTTGCTAGTGCACTACTTTTAATTAGTGTGATTTCAGTACATCAGTCAGTAAACACATACAGTAACATGCCACAATAATGACAACAGTCCAAGAACGGGGAAAACAATATTGTTCTTAACATCAGCATTATTATTTTTAAACAAGACAACCTTACATTATTTGAACAGATCAAAGTTTCTCAGCATAAACTTTACGCAAATATCAAGTGTAAGGAACACTAACGCTCAGATTTGGAAGTAAAATGAATTTGTAGTATAAACTACATGTTAACAACAAATGAATAATGCAAACTTTACACAACTACTGGGTTTAGAGGAAACTAACAGTCAGAAACCCAATTCTGATTTTACGTAGAACATTCTGCAAAAATTAAGCTTCCGCAAGGCTCTAGAACTAAAGCTAATATGCAGTGTAAACCTTACACCACCACAGAGTGTAAAAAAGACTTTAGTCGGATTCGTAATTCTAATATTACTCAGGTATTACGATAAAGATTTATGAAAAAATTGAGTCTCCACAATAACCCGAGAACAAATAAACATCAGTTGCAAACTACTTTACACCACTGTTAAGTGTAAGCAAATGCGCTCAACTAGCGTCTCACATTTGATTCTTGGTACATTTTTAGACTTTAGAAAAAGTCAAGCTTCTACAAGCCTCTAGAACTAAAGTTAATATGCAGTGTAAATTTTACACAACCACAGAGTGTAAAGAAAATTTCAGTCGGATACGTAATTCTGATATTACTCTGATATTACGATCAGCATTTATGAAAAAATTAAGTGTTAACAATGGCCCGAGGACAAATAAATATCACATGTTAACCACTATACACCACTGTTGTGTGCAAACAAACTGGTGCATCACATTTGCTTTCTGGTTCATTTTTAGACTTGAGATTATGTCCAGGCTCATAATCCAGAACTTGACAGAAAAACACAAGACAGAAACACGTTTAACTCCCCCATTTTTTTGGCTTTACACCTCCCGAAAAAGCTAAATATTGATGTAAACAAACGAAATTCGCAGTGACGCGTACCCCTCAGGAAGTACTTTATTTTTATCCTATTCGACCTCGTTTGACTTCTGAACAGAGCAAGTGGCGAACAAAAAATGGACAAACACGTATTTTCCACTGTCCACCACATTGTAAACTTTAAAAATCTGAACCTAACGTCCCATTGAATGTAAATAATTTCGGTTCAGGTCAGTTTGTTGCCCTTTGATTGTAGTACGTTTGTATGTGCCAAACTTATGTTCCGCAAAATATTTGATATGATTTACCAATCAAAATACGAAAAAAACCAGTTTTTTCGCCCATTTTACACCTCAGATTTTGAACTTCACACTCCATAGACAACTCAATATTACATGTTTTTGAACACAGCTTGCTTCGACGTGTAGCCATTAGGAGTTAATTTATTTCTATTTTATTTAATTCATCCCAACTCATCATAAAAAAAGTTGGCAGAGAAATCTTGAACGAAATCTGTTTTTTTTGCTCATGCACATCCACTAGAGTTTAAAGTTTAAAACCCTGGTACTAACTGCGTACTGGTTGTAGAAAAGTTTGCTGGTAAGCACAAGATAGCCCTTGATCCGTAGTACATTTCTGTCAGAAAAAATTTCCCAAAACTCATAACCGGAGTTGTTGGCAGACATAAACAAGTCCAAAACTCGGCCAAAATGTGTCTTTTCACTCCCAGATTTTCGCACTCTTTACACTCCCATTCGAGAACTGAGGCGAAATTCAAAAAACAAAAAAGTGTTATCTGCAGAACCTGAATGGATGAATGAGTCAAATAAAGTCCATGGTCCTGCGAAAGAATTGAAGAAAATGGAAAAGTAAGCATTCAGGAGATTCGAACCTATCATTCTTTTTTAAGACCGCATCCGAGAACGGAGTTGCCAACCACTGCGCCAACTCGACATATCGGCATATTTCAGCTTGATTATACTATTTTGAAAAATAATCATCATCTACTGAAGTTTAACAATAGTGCATTTATGATGATAAAAATAATTATTTATTATAGACGAGTCAAAATTCTCTGAAATAAGAAAAATCTGATCAAAAATATGCAATACGGAGTTATCTATCGGCATTAGAAAATAGATGTAGATATAATTCAAAGTTCACATCTTCATACCTCATCAAACACTGGCTGTAGAAAAGTTTAAAGGTCAGATTCGTTCTTCTGACCTTACGGAGAACATTTTTAAAAAAATCGTCATCCACGACGCTCTGGGCGCAAAAATGCTTCTCGGTGTAAACTTTACTCTTATGCCAATACCGCAATATTGGGTATATAGAAACAAAATAAACTGGGATCTGTAACGCTAAGGTCAGGGCACCTTTTAAGCATAATTAGCATGTTCCGCCTACTTAGCGTAGTAGTTGAAGAAATATCGTTTTTGCACTAAAACGGTCACAGATCAAGAAATATTGCGTTGAAAGAGAAAAAAATTATTCCTCAAGATTTTGTAACCCTCTACATCATAAAACCAATTGGACTGCACAGAAACCAAAATTGAGTTAAATAAGCTGAAAACAAGCAAAGAGTAAAAAACCCGTGTACTTAACATTTTTGCGCAACAATCATTGAGTGTAAAGAAATTTTAAGGTCAGATTCGTAATCTACAGCTTGGGGCAACATTTTAAAAAAAATTGGTCCTCCGCAAATTATTTGATTTTTTTTTGGTTTACACTTTACACACTCATTGCTAACTCGGTATTGAATGTAAACAAAAAAAGTCGGGCATCGAATTTTTTAAATATCCATCGATTAAAAAATCCGCACCTCCCAGATATGTGCCGTTATAGCAGTGAGGGGTGGGGGGCACAAATTTCGCACTCGCTGTCAAAAACATTTAAGAAAAATATTATAGGTAGCGCTCTCGCGATACCTATTATATATATATATATATATATATATATATATATATATATATATATATATATATATATATATATATATATATATATATATATATATATATATATATATATATATATATATATATATATATATATATATATATATATATATATATATATATATATATATATATATATATATATATATATATATATATATATATATATATATATATATATATATATATATATATATATATATATATATACAGGCCCGTATCCAGGGGGGGCGGGGGGGCCTGCCCCCCGAAATGGGAAAAAGTTTTGTTTCTCCCAAGGGTCCCCCAAAGGAAAAAATGAAAAATTGGCGAAGTGCGTCTGAAACGCCGCCAAAATAGGTTTTTAGCGTGCTTTTGAGCTAGTAAACTCAAAATTTTAGGCGCTTCGCGCCGCATTGATTGTCTATGTATAGTTTTGTCTTATAAACCGCTAGAAATCAATCAAATTTGAGTTAGACATAGAGAGCATGTCAATTTTTTTCTAGCGCTGTGCGCCGGATTCATTGTTTAGCAATAGTTCTTGCCTTCCAGCCCACTCAAAACAGCTCAAATTTGAGTTATTACATTGAAAACATGAAATTTTTCCGGCGCTTCGCGCCGTATTTATTGTTGATATATGTTTCTTGTCTTCTAGTCCGCTCAAAAGCGCTCAAATTTGAACTTGACATGCAGGATATGTCATTTTTTCGGCGCTCAGCGCCGAATTATTCATTATCCGTATTGTTTTTCCTTTGTAAAGCACAATGATTAAGTAGAAAGGCAAGAGATAAGAAATAATTCGTCGATTAAGTGATGAAAAATCAGCTTAAATCATAAATTTGCTGTATATCAATATGGAATAAAGTGGAAAATTTTTAATTTTTTTGTTGAAATTTTTCTTCACCATCGTGTAGAGCTCGCCGAGATACGCTCAATACTGTCTTTATTTTCGTCCATCTCCTAATGGTTCTCGAGATATCTGGTCTCAAAAATTTTCGGCCCCCCCCCCGAAATAAAATCCTGGATACGGGCCTG